>ML779015.1:345983-362933 GCA_009831015.1 Picea engelmannii | reverse complement strand
CAGGATCTTTCTCTACGGTGGTTGTGTACTATCTTCTGAGGTAAGGCAGGTACCAGGTAAGCTCCTCACCTTTATTATTTGCTCCTTGTTTATCTTTGAAGTATAGTACTAGAATTATATGGATCTGCTGTTGCATCTATAGAAATGTTTCTTACTTATCTTTTAGATCTGATCTGACTGCTTTATTGAACTGTCTAGTGTTGAATAGATCTGAGGAATTACTTTGAATACACAAGCTGTCTATGATAAAATGAGTGATCTAATCAATTAGATCTGAGAACTGTGCTTTAGTCTTGTTGTGATCAGATCTGTCTACAGTTGTATTAGTTCAGAGTATTATCAGTTAGAGATCTGTGTTTATATTTATATTTGATCAGAATTTTCTTTCAAGATTATTGCTGTCCTTCATAGTTCTCTGATTGAGCTACAGATCTAGCTGTTTTGATCATTAGAATTTAAAAGAGATCACTGTTTTACATTTTACCCTAAAATCTAACACACACGCCCCCTCTCCCCCTTTTTTTTCATTTTTTGGCGATAATTGTTTGTTGTAATCTCTAGTCCCTTTCACTTATTTTACTCTTTGGTGGAAATTAACATAAATTTAATATCAATTTCACTGTCTCTATTTGAAAATTAGGTTTTTTCCTTTTGCTCTTCACTGACTAATTGAAGTCATCATTGATTGTTTTTGCTAAGTTCTTTCCCCATGTAGGCTAGTTATCTACTCAATTTAGCTTTCAAGATTACCTTTTGTCAAGATATTATAGCATTTGTTGTGTAAGTCTTTCCATTCAAGATATCATTGACATTCAAAACCTGGGATTGTAAGATACTCGACTGAATAATTCTCTTTGGTGGCTTTTTTGGAGGTATGGAAAAAGGTATCAAGGATTAGAGGAGACAGACCTGTTATTCACCAAAATTGCTAGTCTTCTAAAACTACTTATTTGGCTTCAAAATAAAGAAGAGGATGCCAAAATTGTCAACAATCTCAAAATCTCACTAAAATATTTTTTATGAAATAGACTTAAACCATTGTCTAGTTTCAACTTTGAGAGCAAAGGGAATTGAGCTCGAGAATTTCATTTGATATGTCTTGTTAACACTTGTTTTGCTTACACAAATTTGCGTGTTAAGTTCCAGCATATGTTCGTGGATGTTACACGGGGTGAGCTCAACATTACAGAGTTCACCATTCGGCATCGGTGGTTTGTGGACATCATATGGGGTGAACTAAAGTTTAAATATTACGGTTCACCAATTCAGCGTCTACGGTTTGTGAGTACCTTGGTCATATGGGTTGTTTTTTCCAGCTAGGCCTTGTTCTAGAGTTGCATTATATGAGTGTTTGGAGATCATCCAAAGATTAGTATTCTAGAAGGAAAAAACATGTTGTGCTATTTTTAGCAGGTTTCCAGTTCAGGCTTTCAAAGATCTATTTTTAGCAGGTTTCCAATTCAGGCCTTCAGATCTATTTTTAGTAGGTTTTCCCGATACATTGGATTGACATGCAGATTTTGGAGGATGCATGGGAGGATGAGGACAACTAAATGGGCACTTTCAGAATCTCGATTCTACTATTTTTAGCAATTTCTAGTTTTAGAAATTAGATCTTTTTCAACAATAGATGACAGTTTTGGGGACCCAATATTGAGTTTTTCAAATGGGCACTTTAGATTTTCAAGACTCAATCTTGGAAAATTTCCGTTTTTAGAAATCTGAAAAGTAGATTTGGAAACCCTATGGAGAGATGAACATAGGGTTCTGTTTTTGTGAATTTTCTGAGATAACTTGGGCCTCGGTCAAAGCCAGTGAAACTTGGTCAACATGTCTAAAAATATAAATTTTTATTTTTTAGTATTAGATTTAGGAGATAATCACATTTTTTGATACCCAATATCAAGTACACGGGGGTGAAATCTGGTGGTGATCAAACTTTGCTGATTTTTGGTATATTTTTAGCCGTGGGATTTCTCAGGTTGGGCCATATTTTTGGAAACCTAGTGTTGCATATAACAGATGAGTCAAATTTCAAGCCATTTCAAGAAGTTTGGTTTTTGGTCAATTTTGTGGGATCAAGATCATTCGGGAGCATTTCTAGGATGTTCTTGGTGGGACCCACTTGAGACGCACTTGCTGTTTTTGGAAACCTAGGGTGCACTAGTTTAGAAGGGTTCGTCTTTGACTTGGTTGACCTAAACCTGGGGTGCATCATGTGATGAAGCTTTGTCAAGCTTATTTTTGTGCCACATCCATGCCATTCTTGGCCTAGGAGAAGGTGTCCCACCGAGAAATTGATTTTCCATTTTTGGATATGCTATCCTCGGAGTTAACTTCTAGTTCATCTCATTGCTATTTCTAGAATTTTCCCAAGTTAGAATCATCTAACTATGGACACCTAGGGCACACTTCATGAGCAGATTTCTCATGCATTATTTTTGGTCTTAGCCATGCTATATTTGACCTAGAGAAGTGCACCCCCTCTTTGAGAAGAAGTTCGACTTTTTACTCATGCATGGAGGTATCTTCTCGGTGCTATTTTTGGAAACCGATGTGCTATTTTTATCAGGAGCTATTTTTTACAGAGGAGGATCTATTCTTGGAGATTCCTTGACACCTACTCCATCTATTTTCAAGCACGCCTTGTTCTATTTTCATCAGAGTTTTATTCCTAGCAGGGTTTCACTTATTTTTGGGCAGCCATCATCTCACTCTCATTCGCCCTACTAGAGGTCTTCTTTATTAGACCTTCAACTATTTTCATCTATCCTCTTCAGGGAGATATTCTTTGTACAACCCCAAACTCAGTCTATAAGTGCTGGAGAGGTAGTGAGGGTTTATCATCCATTATTTGCTTGAGTTCTCGTCTTTCGTCCCATTCTTCTCATTTGAGTGAGTGTGTGAGAGCATATTAGTTAGTGAGAGGTAAAGGTTACTTTTATCCTGTTCATGTGATTCTATACCTGGAATTGGTCAGAGAAGGTGCTTTGGAACTTGGAAGCAATAGCATCCCCTTGAGTGCTTTGAACTTGAACCCAGTATCTCCAAACTTTGTAGTACTTGCAGCTTTGGAATAAAGTTACCATCTTATTTGGCGACTAAATCTCATTTGATTTTTACTTGAATTTTCTAAGTTGATTGACATTGGGAATCGGCCTGCTCAATTGATTTTCTACTCCATCACCCATGGAATTCGAGGCACTGCAGTCACAGATATAATTTTCAGAGTTTTAAGCTTTCTATTTTTGATATCTATAAGGCATATCTGTGCTTTAACAGTGCCGATTTGAGGTGAATTTGCACAGATTCCAAGGCAGAATTGATTATTGTGTAAATCAGCCTTTTAACTGGTTGTCCGGATTTATTTTGCACATATTTTACTTCTGATTTTGACATAACAGCAAGTTATTTTTCCAGTCTGGAAGATTATTTTGTTTCCGAAGATTATATTTTACTTCCAGACTGCATAGGGATTTCTCCCTGAGGCTAGCAAGCAATACCCCAAAGTGCAGAGGGATTGTGTGGGGTGACATTGGCACTTTACCTAGTTATCTTTTAATTGGGTAGTTTTGAGTGTGAACATGCCCCTTTTCCAGTGTATAGGCTGGTCATAGGGGTTGATTAAGGACAAAAGTGTTTTTTTTTTAATATTTTTAAATTTAAAAACATACAGTTTTGATTTGTCTCTTGAAAAATCTCAGAATGTTGCTTCCATCTACACAATATGTTTTGGGGTCCGTCTAAATGTGGGACAGGCATGAAATGCATGCCAAAAGCACTTATTGGCATGCATGAATCATGTTTTGTCCACATTGTTCTCTGCAAAGTACAGTTTTTGGACAACAATGCTGATAAATAGGATTTTTTGGGTACTTCAGGAACAGGACAATTTAATTTCCCCCCTTCCCCGAAATATTATGCTTGAAGGCTTGTAGTAACTGCATATATCACTGTATGATGGATTTTAATTTAAGTAAGAAAAATAGTCATTATTCGTTATGATATAGCTGCCTGCCCATTTTACAGATATTTCTATCTATGTATTGATTTTCTCTTTGATGCTACTTAGAAAAGTATAGGGTAGTTTCTCTCTTCCTTGACTGGGATGCAAATGGGACATTGACCTGGTCATTTCATTTTGTTTTCCATCATTATATGCTTCAAAGGTTAGGAAGTTGAGTGATTGTGGCTTTTGCATTTAACTATTTTTGGAAAGCTTTGTTGTATTTGATGTTTTGGAAGTTTGCAGGTGTTCTTGTGAAGTGCATGCTTGAGTTATGGGGGCAGGGTTACTCTTATGAAGAGTTAAAAAGATCAGTGCAAAGTTTTCTCAAGGAGCAGAAGTTACCATACTTGGGTGCAGAAAGTACTTTCAGGATTCTAGTTGATACTTTTGGAAAGGTTCTCAGCTTTGAAGAACAAAAGGAACGTATTGAAAGCTTTAGCTATATCCCTTTCGAGGTATGTAAGTCAAACTGTTATAGATTTTGGGACGAAGTTTGTTCTGTTAATTAAGCAAATTTATAGCTTTCTTCCATAAGTCACAATGGCCTACAATATACCCAAATATGTGGTCACATTTGATCAATTTTGCTTTTGGGATAAAACATAAATTAAGTAATAAATATGCAAGGCATCTTAGACATTTTAGTTTTGCGAGAATGATGGGATATACATGGTCCAGATAAAGGAGGTTTCTGTTTGATTTAACAGGCTTGTGGATAGGACAGGCACTCTAAGGGAAAGAGAGTGATCACTTCAAAGTTTGAATGGGTGAATTCATCCAAGCTTAAAGAGATGTATACATCTGAATCCTTTTGTTTGTATAGATGTCCATGTAAATAAACATGCAATAATATCTCACTTTTTCCCAAATTCACAATATTATAACACTGACAATGATCACAATAGATAGAATGCTCACAGTATACTTCAATGCCTTTCTCAGAAACAAATCTCAATAGCAGGATGATAAAATTGAACAACCAAGAAGGATAATGCTATAATACTCAGAAGAAATGATTTGCAAGCAAATTGGAGCTGGTAGATAACACATGCTTCTTTTACAAATGAGAAAGGAACCAAGTGCCATCTGTGTACCAAGAAGAATTGTACCAAAATCATCAATAAAGTGATAGATCTCAAAAGCTGGAAGTTTTTTCCTCATTTGTTGGCAGCACTTTCGAGACATCCAGTTAGGCATCGTACCTGTCTGCAAGACAAAATTCAGAATATCAGAAGTTAAGATGTGTGCAGAAATCTAAGGATCGAAGCAATTAAAATATCAAAGGTGAGGATAATGAGATGACGCATGCAAACTGATCCTAACCATAGAGGCATACCAATGTGGGGCCTAATATTTGGATTAGAAACTTCACCTTGAGATGAAGTAAGACAATTGCAAGCTACACTATTCATACTTTAACAGTATCCCTAATGGAGAGAGTTCTCGCACGATGCAATATCTTCTTCCTTCATGCATTAGGTTGCTGGTGCCTCTCCTACCAAGTAGACTGTTTCAAGTATTAATTGCCTCACAATGTGTTCAATGGTCAAGAGTCCTTGAAAAGTAAAATGACATGGAGAATTTATCCAGGAACCACCAACGGATTATGGTTTCGATCTGGAAATAAGACCTGCTTTAGAAGCAAACAAGCACTATTCTAGTATTCCCTAATTTGGAATCCATACACTGATTAGCAGAAATGGCTTTATTCTACCATTCATCTTGAGCCCAACGACTTAATGATCTGTCCATGCTGGAAGTGTGGTGAACAAAGTAATTTTTCCAGATATTCTTCCTCCCAATAGATATCTTTGTTAGTGTTTGTTGCTCAGACAGGTATTTCTGCAAGTGTGCCTTTTTGTGGAAATCGTCATTAAATGTATCCTATGCTTTTTCTAGAGTTCACTTTTTTAATTAATTAATAAAGTGCATCTCTTTTTATAAAGTGACTTTTAATTAATAAAAGTGCCTAAGTTGGGTCACTTAGTGATTTAATTAAAAGAGAGCCATTGATCTCACGGTTAGATCTTGGTCGTTGAGATTAGGGATTTGGCTCAAGTCAAAGTTATAAAAGACAACAAAGGGAAAATGACAAAGACACACAGTGATCATTTATTCACAAGTCACGTGAGTAGGTGTGGAAGATCAGAGATCTAATTTTCATCATGGCGAGGAGATTTCAGCAGGGAGAAACTAACAAGAAGGCAACATTCATCATCAGCCAAGACCATAGAGAAGCAACCAATGGAGGGGCCGCACATGTGAGGCAAAAAACAACCAGAAAGGGGCCGTACGTGTGGACTGTTTAACAGCAGTAGGCCGCGCGGGTTTCAGAACAGCAGCAGAGAAGTTTGCAGGTCGCACATGTGAGCAGGACAGCCCACACATGCGAATCTATACAGGCCGTACAACAAGTCGTGGCGGCAGATTGAAGTGATTCTTGTCTTTAGATTTTGCTTGTTTCGCTGTAATTTTCTCAGAGCCATTATTCCGGTGAGGGAGCTCTTGTAGGTTCTGATGTTATTTAATGAAGAAATGATTTAGAGGGGTAGAAAAATTATTGTGTATCGTGTGATTTTTCTTTTCTAGTTTCCGCTGCATAAAGAAGTTAATAATTCAGGTAGAGTAATTAGATCTGATCTATTTGCTTAGTTTGCTGGTCTTAAGAAATTAACATGGTATTAGAGCTTTTGCTCTAAGAGAAAAGCAGATGCAGTTGATACAGTGCATATTTTCACAGCGAGCTTGAAGGATAAAGCTCAGGACAACCATGTCAGTCATCAGCGGGAAGGTTGAGGATTGACTTGATGTGGTTTCCAATTTTCTGCCTTGGAAGGCAAGATTGATACTGCTTCTAAAGGAGCAAGAGTCGTGGGAGGTTGTGACCAACGGTGTTCCTGCTCCAGCACCAGCTCATACTACATCACCAAGAGGCACACAACAGGTGTAGCCATATCCGTCTGTAAGGGAAGTGTTGGAGAAGAAAGACATAAAGGCACATAGGGTAATCCTTGAAGCCGTCAAGAATCATTTGATCCCACATGTGTCAGAGAAGGTTAGTTCCAAAGAGATGTATGATGCCCTAGTATCACTTTTCCAAAGTGATAACATGAGTCAAAAGATGATAATCAGAACCAAGCTCAGAGAATGCATAATGACCAACTCTGACAATGTGACCAACTATTTTACGAGGATCACACAGATCCGTGAACAACTTACAACTATTGGGGAAGCTGTATTGGATGCAGAGCTAGTAAACGCTGCTCTGAATGGTTTCACTAAGGCATGGGAACCATTCATCATGGGCATCTGTGCCCGGTAGAAACTTCCCAAGTGGGAGAGACTCTGGGATGATTGCATTCAGGAGGAGACTCGTAGAGAGTCCAGACCCAATAGGCAAGGAGGAGGTGGAGGAGATGAAAACTTAGCCCTTGTCAAAACCAAGAAAGGAAAAGGGAAAGTTTTTGTCAAGAAGGGTGATAGTCAGGGAGATGGGCAACAGTCTGGGCAAAAGAGGGACATGAGCAAGATCAAGTGCTACATTTGCCACAAGAATGACCACTTTGCCTCTCAGTGTCCACATACAAGGAAAGGAAAGTCGCAGACAGTTGCAGCAACAACAGAGGTATAATTGAGTGAACTTGCATCAAAGTTCGAGAGTGATTTTTCATTCGTGACTTGCCTTTCTACCAACACTACTCCCAACAGTGCTCGGTACTTGGACAGTGGCGCATCCCGCCACATGATAGAGGTTAGAGAGCTATTCAACAGTTTAGCAGAGGAGGACTTAGAGCTTCACATACAACTTGGCAACAATGCCAAGTATCCAGTGAAGGGTCAGGGGACAATGTAGTTCCAACTTGAGTCAAGAAGATCCTTTGATGCACAAGAGGTACTGTATGTACCTGGCCTGAAGAAGAACCTGTTGTCCATCTCAGTCATGGAGGACAAAGGTTATGAGGTTAACTTCCGGAGGGGGAAGGTGTTCATTCGCCCAGGGGGAGCCAGTCCAGACACTGCTTTGAGGATTGGAGTCCGGGATGGGAACCTATATAAACTTCAGGGCCAACCTGTTCAGGTATTGATGCACACTAGTGAGAGCTTGTGTGAGCTGTGGCACAAGAGGATGGGGCATCTCCATCACAGAGCTCTGCCATTACTGAGGTAGATGGTCACTGGGCTTCCAAACTTCAGTTTGGATCATTAGGGGTGTGCAAAGGTTGTGCTCTTGGCAAGAATGTGAAGGCATTATTTCCTAGCAGCGAGACTCAATCCAAAGGCATTTTGGATCTGATACATTATGACGTGGGTGGACCTATGTCAACTGCTTTAGTGAAGGGCACATCTTATTATGTGATCTTCATTGATGACTTCTCCAGGAAGACCTGGATTTACTTCATGAAAACCAAGGATGAGGTCTTCTGTCATTTCAGAGAGTTCAAAGCTCAAATGGAGAACATGACAGGAAAGAAGATCAAGGTGTCGAGGACAGACAACGGGGGTGAGTACACCTCCAATGAGTTCATTGATTTCCGCAAGGACGCAGGGATCAAGAGGGAGAAGATAGTGGCCTACAACCCGTAGCACAATGGGGTTGCAGAGAGGAAGAATCGGTCGATCATCAGTGCAACAAAGGCCATGATCCATGATCAGAGTTTGCCTTTGTTTCTGTGGGTCGAGGCATGTAATACAATTGTGTATTTGCAGAGCAAGAGCCCACACTGGATACTGGAGGATAAGACACCGTAGGAAGCCTTCACATACAAGAGACCTGAGATAGGACATCTCAGGATTTTTGGTTGTCTAGTCTATATCCACATTCCTATGGAGAGGAGGACAAAGTTGCAGCCCTCAGGAGAGAGGGGCATCTTGGTGGGATACAACGAGGATTCAAAGGCTTATAGAGTCTTCCTGATAGAGCAACAGAGGACAATAGTGAGCCAAGATGTTAGGTTCGAGGAGAACTTGACATTTAGGAAATCTCAGGATCTACCCACAGTTGTAGAGGGGCCACAAGTGGTGGCCCAAAGGATGAGCTGAGAGCAGAGACTTCCAGTGCAGGGAACCAAACTCCATAGGAGGTGGAGTAGTCAACACCTTCGACTTCAGTCAGGAGGCCTAAGTGGTTTGAGCAGACCTTGCAGGATGCTCGGGAGCATGTTGAGCTAACCAGGACCACATTCTGGGAGAGAAGGCCCCCTGGAAGTTTTCGACGTATGTGACTTTGATGATCAACATCATAGACTCAAATCCCTCCAGCTTTGATGAAGCAACCAACCAATAGGTGTGGAGAGATGCCATGGTGGAGCACAACTCCATCATGAGGAATGATGTCCGGGAGATTGTGCCAAGGCCATAGGGGAAGTCAATGGTGACTTCTAGATGGCTTTACAAGGTAAAGCATGCAACAGATGGTAGTTTGGAGAAGTACAAGGCCAGATTTGTGGCTCGTGGATTCTCTTAGAAAGAGGGAGTAGATTACAAGGAGATTTTTTCTCCTGTAGCCAGATACTCTGCTATCCAAGTAGTACTGTCTATTGCTTTTGAGATGGGGTAGAGCATCCATTAGATGGATGTGAAGACAACCTTCCTCAACGAAGTCATCGAGGAAGAAGTCTACATCGAGCAACCATAGGGGTTTGAGGTTCATAACAGGGAGATGCATGTATGCGGGCTGAAGAAAGCTCTGTATGGACTCAAACAGGCACTCAGGGCCTGGTACTCTAGGATTGGCAGCTATTTGCAGGGCATGGGCTTCACCAAGAGTGAGGCAGATCCCAATCTATACTTCTTGCTGGTTGGATATGAGGTCCTCATCTTGGTGTTGTATGCGGATGATCTCATTCTGACAGGTGCAGAGAGGTTGATTGTAGGGTGCAACTCAGACTCAATGTCAAAATTCGAGATGAAGGATATCAGACCAATGCATTACTTTCTAGGACTTGAGGTTTGGCAACGACTGAACGAGATCTTCCTCGGACAGGGGAAGTACACTCTTGAGATCCTGAAAATATTCAGGATGGAGGAGAGTAGACCGATGGCCACTCCGATGGTGACCAACCTGAGGAAGATTGATTCTTCATATTCAGAGTTGGCAGACAATATCGACAGAAGATTGGTTTGTTGATGTATCTGGATAACACTCAACCAAACATCTGTTTTGCTGTTAACACCCTGAGCCAGTTCATGGTGGAGCTGAGGGAGGTTCATTGGGTGGCAACAAAGCACGTGCTTAGATACTTGCTGGCCACAATAGGATATGGATGGCAGTACCTTGGTGGAGATGGTGTGAGGTTGCAGGGGTACTCAGTTTCAGATAGGGTAGGCAGTGGTACAGATTGGAAGAGCACCTCTGGGTGTTGCTTCAGTTTGGGGTCAGTAGTCATTTTCTGGTACAACAAGAAGTAGACCTCAATAGCAATGAGTTCAGTTGAGGCGGAGTACATGGCAACCAATCTAGCTAGTTGTGAAGCCATCTGACTTTGCAAGCTACTCATAGGATTGTTTGGTTAAGAGCTTGAGCCAACCTTGATCCACTGCGATAACCAGAGTTGCATCAAACTCTTGGAGAATCCAATGTTTCACGACAGGTCGAAGCACATTGAGATCATATACCACTTCATCAGAGATAGGGTGCTGAAGGGAGTAGTCAAGCTCCAATACATTCCTATAGATGAGCAGTTGGTAGACATCTTCACCAAGCCCTTGGTAAAGGGCAAGTTTTTCTTCTTCAGAGACAAGCTTAGAATGGTGGAAAATACCTTCGTCGCTAAGAGGGAGTGTTAGTGTTTGTAGCTCAAACAGGTATTTCCGCAAGTGTGTCTTCTTGTGGAAATCGTCATTAAATGTATCCTATGCTTTTTCTAGAGTTCATTTTTTTAATTAATTAATAAAGTTAACGTCTTTTTATAAAGTGACTTTTAATTAATAAAAGTGCCTGAGTTGGGTCACTTAGTGATTTAATTAAAAGAGAGCCATTGATCTCATGGTTGAATCTTAACCGTTGAGATTAGGGATTTGGGTCAAGTCAAAGTTATAAAAGGCAACAAGGGGCAAAGGACAAAGACACACAATGATCATTTATTCACAAGTCATGTGAGTAAGTGTGGAAGATCATAGATCTGATTTTCAGTCTGGTGAGGAGATTTCAACAGGGAGAAACCAGCAAGAAGGCAACATTCATCATCAGCCAAGACTGTACAACAACAACCAAGAAAGGGGCCGCACGTGTGAGGCGAAAAGCAGTCAGAAAGGGGCCGTATGTGTGGACTGTTTAACAGCAGCAAAGAAGTTTGCAGGTCGCACGTGTGAGCAGGACAACCCACACGTGCGAATCTGTACAGCTGCTGGGCCGTACAACAAGTCGTGGCAGCAGATTGAGGTGATTCTTGTCTTCAGATTTTGTCTGTTTCGCTGTAATTTTCTCAGAGCCATTATCCCGGTTTGGGAACTCTTGTAGGTTCTGATGTTATTTAATGAAGATCTGATTTAGAGGGGCAGAAAAATTATTGTGTAATGTGTGATTTTGCTTTTCTAGTTTCCGCTGCATAAAGAAGTTAATAATTCCAGTAGAGTAATTATATCTGATCTATTTGCTTAGTTTTCTGGTCTTAAGAAGTTAACAATCTTTGTGTAGAAATTTCTGTCCTCTTTGACTTTTAGTGCAAAACAGAAATTTAGCCTCTTTCCTAGAGGTTTTCTGGATCTTAACCCTGTGAATTTTCGGCCTTAGGGCAGTTATGAAATATAAATAAAACAACAACAACAACAGACTATATTTCAACTCTTAACAACCCCAATCCACTAGGCAATTCAAGAGAAAAGATACCAATGCGTTCCAATAAGTTTAAGCCCTCTAGGGAAATCTTATCGTGCATTTTGTATTCTCCATTGGCATTCCCACCTACAATATCCCTGAGAAACTCTTGAGTACTTCCCCCCATTTCGAGAATGGTACCCAATGTAAAGCAGGTGGCGTAGACTTGGTGCACATAACCCTGTGGGAATCGAATCGGGGACTTGCACAACGTGCTGGATTTACTAACGTCCCGAAAACAGTGGCATCAACCAATTGAGTTAACCCTCGAGGCTTATCGCACTTTTCATATGGTCCATGTTGGACACTTGAATCCCCATATCCACATGTCCTCATGTCCCATTGTCATGTGGAACTGGATTGTACTTTTGAGTCCCACTGACCTACCTGTTTTGGTCATTTGTGGACATTGATAAATAAATCTTGTGTTATCATATCTTGTGTATTTGTATTCCAATTCATTTCTTTGTTCCTTCTAGTCCATTTTTGCAAGGATCTGCGGCAATTCCTTGTGTGAAGCCTCTTGGGTCCATTGCATGACCTTGTTGCATTAGGGGCAAAAGTTTCCTCATAATCCTCCTCTTCTTGCTGCTGAAAACCTTTTGCAACCAACCTGGTTTTATACTTGTCCAAATAGCCATCAGCTTTATACTTTATTTGATAAAGCCATTTGTAGCCAATGGGTCCCTTAGCATGAGTAATTTCAACCAAAACGTAAGGGTTATTCTTCATGAATGCATCATATTCAGCCTTCATTGACTTTCTGACTCATCTTTGCTGTTTGCTTCGTCATAAGAATGGGATTAAAATAATATTAAAACAACATACATCGATGTATAATTTTAACTGGTCAGCTACCTTCTTACCCAAATAGGTTTCTGCAGCTCATCATATTTGAGATCATAACTTCATCAAACTGTGAGAGTTTTTTTATCACTGATGTTGCATGTCATCTCCATGATCATCATCAAAGTTTCTGCATCACCTTCTTAAGATTTCCGCATTGGTCTACCACTTGGTCTTTCTTCTCTAGGTTGTGGAAGCTTATCTTCCAGTGTGGTATAGTACCATTTTGGTGTGTGTTTTTCTGTCCTATCAGCTGCACCAGAAACATCGTCTTCTTTTTAGAACATTACCACATCAACTCCTGCCATTTCCTTTCAACTGGGGATTATTCTTCCTGCAAATTAGCTGATTTTTCAGCAAACCAACATCCATTATCAGGAATAGAATCTGAAACAACTTGGTTCAGATCTGATTTTTCATCAACTACTAATCTTTGCTGACAGTTAAGCATTTAGTGATAGGATCAAGAAGCATATATGCCCTGACTTCATCACTATAACCACCAAACAACAATGTTTTACATTTGTATCCAATTTGCTTATGTTTTTATGCGAAATAAAAGCATCTGAGGTGAGTCATCCGAAATCAAAGCATATGCAACAGACTCTTAAATTCTAAGGTGAGTCACCTGAGGTTTTCTCCTAGACCATGCTTTTTCAGGTGTTATATTTTGCACCACTTTGGTAGGACTCCTATTCAACCAGTATACAACAGTTTGCACTGCTATAGCCCAATATTTGTTGGGAGTTTCTTTTCCTTAAACATGAACCTCACCATCTCCAATGTCCATAACTGTCCCATTCTTCTTTCTACTACACCATTTTGTTGAGGTACAACAGTTTGCACTGCTTCAGCCCAATACTTGTTTGGAGATGTATTTCCCTACAACATGCACCTGTTGATCTCCGTAACTGTCCTATTCCTCCTTTCCAACACACCATTTTGTTAAGGTGTGTAAGGAGAAGTTGTTTGCCTCTGAATTTAGTCACTTTTGCAATATTAAGTGAAACTCTTAGATGTGAATTCTCCTCCATTACTAGTCTGGAGGATTTCGATCTTCTTACATGATTCATTCTCAATTGCTGCCTTAAACACTTTATGCTAAATTTTCTCTATTCCACTGCCTAGATAAATTATTTCCTTGTGATTTCCTCGCTGAAAATTAAATTGCAGCTCACAGAATAAAATACACCGACTGAAATAATTAACTGAAAATAAATAGCGGAAGCAAATGAAACCAATTTCAGACAAAAATTTTTGCCCTTCAAATTTGCTTTTCTAAAATAATATCAAAGCATACAAGGGCTCCCAAACTGGGAAAATCTGCTCACTGAGAAAAGAGACAAAAATTACAGTCAAACCTTGCTGCCTAGCACCTCTGCCCACAACTGTATGGACCTGTAAGGACTGTACCCGTGCCTGTGCAGTCTATCCAGCGCTTACCCGTGCAATGGACGATATGTACATCGTGTACCCGTGGCTGTGCCTGCTGCTCCGGCGTGTACCCGCGCCCTGTACGACCTGTACAGTGTGTACCCGCGGCTGCACCCACTGCTCCTGCGCGTATCCGTGACTGTCCCTGCTTCTAGATATGCTGTACGGACTGCCCAGATCTGTCCTTGCTGACAGATCTCTCTGCTACTTCCCACTTGCTCTCTTTTCCTTTGGACTGATCTCTGGATGAAACTCCTTTATCAACCTTGCTGAGATCTCCTTGAATCACTGTCCTTTGTGACTCAATCACACAATGTCTCTTGTGTGTTGTTGTGTTTTCTCCTTTCACCTTGGCTTCCTTTTACAACATTGAGTTGAATCCCTAACCTTAATCTCCAAAGTGATTGATGGTTGAAATTAGATATCACTTCACTTGAGATCAACGGTTGAGATTAAGTCTAAGTCCCCAATGTAATTAAATTACATTTTATTAAACTTTTACTAACTCGATAATTAAAAAGACATTCATTTTAATAATTCCTTTAATTAAAGTGAATTTCCAAGGTTTACAAAAGGTCCTTTGAAGTTTGGACGACTTCCACATGTCCGACAGTACACCTGTGCGGATGTACCTGTCTGAGCTACAATCATCAACACTTTAAACTCCTCAAAAGCATTAGTCTTTCTCTTTAAAAAAGATACCCACATTTTCTTATTTCTGAGGAAAATCATCAACAGAAAAAGGAAATACCTTGCACCAACCAACGATGGAGTCTTTATATTCTTGGATAATTATCATGCCCAAACTCCAACACACCTTTCGATCTCCAGTGTTTCCCTTTATCAAAGGATTCTAGTGTTGCTTACTGGCCAAGCATGCTGCACAAACACCTTTCTCCTCTTTAACTAAGGGAAGACCTCACCATCTCCATAACTGTTCCATTCCTCCATTTACTACACCATTTTGTTGAGGTACAAAAGTTTGCACTGCTTCAGCCCAATATTTGTTTGGAGGTGCTTTATCTTACAACATGCAGCTCACCATCTCCATTACTGTCCTAGTCCTCTTTTCCAGTACACCATTTTGTTGTGTAAGGAGAAGATTTTTGCCTCTGAATTCAGTCACTTTTGCAATATTCAGTCTCAGTGAAACTTATAGATTTGAATTCTCCTCCATTACCAGTCTAGAGGACTTTGATCTTCTTACATGATTCATTCTAAATTGCTGCCTTAAGCACTTTAAACTTCTCAAAAGCATTAGTCTTTCTCTTTAAAAAATATACCCACATTTTCTGACTCCCGAGAATAATCATCAACAGGTAAAGAAAATGCCTTGCACCAACCAACAATAGAGTCTTAGAGGCTTGCATAATCATTATGGTCAAACTCCAACACACCTTTCACTCTCCAGTCTTTCCCTTTATCAAAGGATTCTTTGTGTTGCTTACTGGCTAAGCATGCCACACAAACACCTTTCTCCTCGTCAACTGAGGGAAAACCTTTAACCATCTTCAACTTGTTTCGAAGAGAAAGATACTGGACTTTGGGATGGCCATCCCTTTGATGTCACAAAGCACTGCTACTAGAGTCAACACTAACCATCAATGTCTGCAATTTTTCCATTCCACTTCCTCAAACCTGTACAAGCCATGCTCCTGGACTCCTGATGCAATAACCTTTCCGTTCCTATTTTTTTCCATCATACACTTGCTTGTTCTAAACAACACTTCACTATGTGGATTTGTTCTTTTATCTGAGTCACTGAAAGGATATTTTTGGTTAGGCCTGGAATATAAAGTGCATTCCAAAAATTGAACTTCTTACTATCATATATTTTCAACTGGACATCATGCCCTTCCACAAAATGAGTTCACTTAGAATCAGAGTTTCAGATATGGATTTATTCTCCACAAAAGCAATAAACCAATACCTCCTATTCATCATATGCTTTGGTGAATGCAGATCATAAAACTAATCATCCAAAGACTTACCTTTCTCCTAAGAAGCAACAAAAACAAAATTTTCAGATGAATTACCTTCACCTTATGCTCCGTAACATTTGCATTCTCAAGATCCCACAACCTCTTTCTGCAAAACCTCTTAATGTGACCTAACTTTCGACAGTAATAAGTTAATAACACCACCTATTTTTGGAATAAAGAGCCAAGACTAGTGTTACTTGTGGCTGGCTGCTGCATTTCTGTAGTCACTTTTTCCTCTAGATTGATGCTGCTGCTCGCCTTTGCTGATGCTTCACTACCTTCAAATTTCTTTTTCCATCGCTACTGCAAAAGATACCTTGACAACTGGTCAAATGTGATTATAGTAGATTCGCGGGTAATGTTTAAACTTTCTGTTAAATTTATAAGCAGCTGCGAGAGCCATTCTCCTGGAGGATGGCAAAGACCCTAGACGAGATCTAGGGCCCCCAGTGCACTCCTGGGGTACTTGGTCTGGGACCAAACAGTCAGTGCCATGGCAAAAGACCCTTCTTAGGGCCCCCAGTATATGACTGGGGTTCTTAGTCTGAGACTAAGCAGATAAAGCCCCTAGATATGTCTAGGGCCCCTGGAAATGTCCAGGGTACCCATGCCTGAGGCATGGGTTGATCCATGGTCTTGTATCATGGTGGAAAAGACCCTTATGAGGGCCCCCAGTATACGACTAGGGTTCTTGGTGAATAACCAAGCAGTAAAGACCCTTGAGAGGGCCCCCAGTATACGACTGGGGTTCTTGGTCTATGACCAAGCAGTCAAAGCCCCTAGATAAGCCTAGGGCCCCTGGAAAAGTCCAGGGTACCCATGCATACGACATGGGTTGATTCTTGGTCTATGACCAAGCAGTT
>ML779015.1:313481-326555 GCA_009831015.1 Picea engelmannii | reverse complement strand
TCGAGGATTGATGCCTATTTGCAGCAGTTGGGCTTTGAGAAGAGTGAGGCGGATCCCAACCTATACTTCATTGTGGTTGGAGAGGATCCTCTCATTCTCTTGCTATATGTGGATGATCTTTTCATTACAGGGGTAGAGAGACTTATCACTAGTTGCAAGGAGAGCCTTGCTTCAGAGTTTGAGATGACTGATATTGGATTGATGCACTATTTTTTGGGATTGGAGGTTTGGCAGGAGCCTGGACACATCTTCCTGGGACAGGGGAAGTATGTGTGTGATACTCTGAGGAGATTTCAGATGGAGGACAGTAGGCCCATGACCACTCCTATGATTACCAACTGGAAGAAGCTTCATGCTTCTGAGTCACAGTTGGTGGATTCCACTTTATATCGTCAATTGATCGGGTTTTTGATGTATTTGGTCAATACCATGCTAGATATTTGTTTTGCTGTCAACACTTACAGTTAGTTCATGGTGGAGCCTAGGAGAGTGCACTGGGTGGCAGCAAAACATGTGCTCAGGTATCTTTGTGGTATGGTAGATTATGGTCTGGACTATCAGAGAGGAGATGGAGTTCGTCTGGTTGGCTATACAGATTCAGATTGGGCAGGATGTGTCAGTGATCGGAAGAGTACTTCAGGGTGTTGTTTCGGATTGGGCTCAACAGTTGTGTTTTGGTTCAGTCGGAAGCAAAAGTCAGTGGCATTGAGTTCTGCAGAGGCGGAGTATATGGCTGCCAGTCAGGCTAGTTGTGAGGCCCTTTGGCTTCGCAAGTTGCTGGTGGGATTGTTTGGTGTGCAGTTGAGGCCTACCTTGATTTACTGTGATAATCAGAGTTGCATTAAACTCTCGGAGAATCCAGTATTTCATGACAGGTCTAAGCATATCGAGATTTGTTATCACTTCATCCGTGACTATGTTCAGAGAGGAGCAGTGGAGCTATAGTACATATCTATAGAAGAGCAGGTTGCAGACATACTCACCAAAGCATTGGGCAAATGCAAGTTCGTATTTTTCAGGGACAAGCTTGGAGTGGTGACTAACACTTTCCTCGGTAAGTGGGAGTGTTAAAATTGATTAAAAAGTACCTAGGCAAGTGTTTCTCATCACCTAGGCGCCTAAGGGGTGAGAAAGTGCCTAATGTGGACCCTAGTCATTTAATTTGTGAGATACAAATTAAAAGGTGACTTTTTGAGACTGAGGGAAAGTGGGTGAATAAAGTGATTTTATCTCCACCGTTGATCTCGTCTAATCTCAACTGTTAGATGAGATGACTCTTGAGATTCCCTCATGAGGTCGATTAGGAGAGGAGGGTGCACCCATTGTTGTTGTTGAAACATTTTTTGAGAGAGCAAGAGAAGAAATTCGAGTTTGAGAAAGAGGTCTTTTTTGCAGAGCTAGGGCACGCATTCCAAGGCTGAAAACTAGCACGCATTTCGAGGCAGAAGATACAACATTTATTGCAGGCCGTACTGTACAGATTGAGCAAGCCGTACAACATTAAAAACTGGCACAGAAATCGAGATAGAGTACAGTTCAGAAAAGAGGCCGTACTATACGGATTTTCAAGTTCCGTACAGCAGGAAAGAGGCCGTACTATACGGATTTTCAAGTTCCGTACAGCAGGAAAGAGGCATGAAAATCGAGGCAGAAAGTACAGCTGAGTGAACAGTCCATACTGTACAGATTTTGTACGGTCCGTACGACTAGTTTTCTTGCACAGAAATCGAGGAAAGTTTCTGTGGTATTTTCTGGGTGGTTTTGGCACGTTTTCCAAGGTGGTCGTACATCATTTAATGCTCAGTTTTGAGCTGTAACAGTTGGCACAGATTTCGAGGCAGGCCTCAAGGCATGATCTCCTTAGTTACCCCTAGGAATGAGGGGTAACATACCCTATGGCTATTTTGAATTTGCCATTGGCATTCCCACCTATAGTATCAGACTTCAATGACTCTAACTCAATATCTATCTACATTGTAATACATTTTGATTTTAATGACTTAATGAGATTGAGAATGCTGCAGCTTATGGTTCTAATTTCTCGTGTGTTCAGTGTTTGTCATTTGATCATCATTGATGTTACGACGTATCATGTAAATCAGAGAGTTTCTAACAAAATATGAATTTTAATTTCTATATTTCATTTTTGTATGTGTAATTTTCAAAATTTTTTCATATATATAATTTTTTAATATATATATATATATATATATAAACATGTCCTCTGTGTCCTGTTTACGGGGTCTCTGTGTCACATGTCAGACACTCATATTTCCGTGTCCTCAGTGTCCCGTGTCATCATGTCAGGTGACTTAGTTCATCAGATTATCAGAGATTGAATTTCTATTTGCTAGCTTTGTTGAGAAGAAGATATTTTTAAGATAAAGTTCCCTCCCTTCATTTGAAATTCATACAATGACTTTGGCCCACATGCATCCATGGCATTTTCTACTTGTGGAATCAAATCATCAACAACTGAACTTAATTAGCTTAAGTGCCCCTCGATTCTTGGAATCATCATTTTTTTTCTGCTTAGTATCAGTGGGATCTCCTTGAACCTTCCATTACCACCTCAATCAACTTCCTGTACTAAATAATTGCAATCATCTTGTGTTTTCAAATATTATAATTCTACTCATTTCATTTTTGACCATTCGACAACATAATGCTTTGTAAACTTGCCATATTTTTTGTAAACCCTGAAATAAAACCCTTTCAACTTAAATGTTTTGCCTCACGTCTCTTCTTTCCCACCAATCTTCAAATTAGTATATCCCAGTGCAATGGCTGTCCCCTGGCAGTGTTTCTCCCAGCAATCAGTAAACACCTCCTCAGCACTATGGCTAATGCAAATATTTCATGCTGTTACAGGTTTAATTTTCCAGTGATGGCCCACACCACAGAAACGATTTTCTTCTGCCCACAACATATATCACCCAGCAAACACACTGCTGCCCCTACAAGTTGGTTTCTCCAGGGTCCAGCTCACATGCTGCTCTACAGGTTTGCTTCTCCAGCGTTTGTCACACTGCCTGCATCACACTGAAGGCTGTTTACTACAGCATCTCTTTGATGTCACACCCAGCAATATCTGACTCTCCAGCATTGTTTCTTCCATGCGGCATCTCCACTGTTAAATCACGCTGCTATATTGGATAACAAGCTGCAAATACTATTGACATTTCTGCCCTACATTGTTCCATCAAAAGCAATCCCGCAGCAGATGAGCCTGACCTCACTGTTTCTCCTTGCTGACAACGTCAACCCCTGTCTGATGGTACACATGCAAATTTTAACTCACCCATGTGCAGAAAAAGTATGTGGAGAAACCTCACATCTGACTGATGCTTGGTTTTAGAGCATAATTTTATTAAACTCCAACCTTAGGAAAACAATAAACTCAACCTTAGAAATATATAATTCAACCTGTCACCTCACAAACTAGCACCTTTAGATTAAAGTCCAAAAGATTAGTACTAGCCTATGGGAAACTAAGACGGAGGCCAATGTCACCTCACCAACCCTTTTCACACTTTAGGTTGGCTCTTCTTCAATGCAAGGGGGGCTTTCCTAGGGTAGGATCACTAAATCTTAGGCAATAGAGGCTCAAGGTGAAATGAAGAGTGGCTTTAGCAAAACAAGTGTTGTAAAATAGGTTTAAAAAGTGATGGGAGGATCAAGACTAGTGTCAAGTCCGTTGGCCAAGTGGAGTCAAAGGATAACGATAGGAGGGTGTCTTCTTATGTGATTGTGTCAGCTGAATAAAAAATGTACTACAATCTTATTTTTCTGTTCACCAAAACTAAACAACTTTTGTAGGAATCCAAATGAGGAAAGACCTCCAAATGTATAGGAGCGTGTCCCTACTAATGGAAAACGGAATATGTAGCTAATCCGACTTAAGAAAGAAGATACATAATAACATTTTCTAGCAATATACACAAAGGATTTAAAGGAGACTGAATCAAAATTAAATCTTTTCTTAACAAAGGCACCATCTTCTTAATGGAGAATTTTGTTACCTATGTTCTAGCCCTTCATTGACACATTTGATACAAAAGATTTCAGCATTAGTATTCAGCAAATTAGGTACAAAAGATATATTATACCTCCCAAGAGAAATCCATAGCTTGCATTGCCTTCAAACTTTTCTGCAAAAGCCTAACAAGGGAGAGCTCCCCAAATCCAACTCTACCTCAAATGGAGAGAGCAAACCCTTATATAGGTTTCAACTCTATCTCCTTGACAATGAAGAAGTATATGTTTTCCTAGATCCATTAATTCTCCAAGCAATAACAATAAAACATCCTTCTCAACAAACCTCCTTACTAAAAGTAGCAATGAGTTGTTGAGATCCGCATTCTTCTCCAAGAAGAAACAATAAAATATTCAAGTAAAACAATACAATAATGCTCTCATGTAACGAACTCCATGAGACAAGTCAACAATAATAAAATAGTGGAGTTGGTTAGCAACACCCTCCAAGAATAACAGAAGAAGTTGGCATGTAACGTACCCAATACCCTCTGTACACTTTGAGGATACGGGGTACTTCTGTTAACCACCCAAATTCGAACCCATTTCACTAAGGAACCGAACTAACTGTTTTGTTATTAACTAATTGCTGTTAGCATGCACGACACTATAGATTTATGCAACCTAAATGCGACCGTTCAAGTATTCATGAACCCATAAATCACAAATGCAGGCTAACACAGGGAATCAGAAGAACAAGCTAGAAATTAATTCAACCATGACATAACCATAACAATTCAGTATTAAATTCAACACAATTCACAGATACAATTAAGAACACTTATCTGTTTGGAAATGTTCACCAACTGGCTGTAGAAGAAGTATGTTCCACCCAACCATAAGTTCCTTGCTGCACTAGTTCTCTTTGCAACAGAGGCCAACCCCAAGTTGAGGCTATGAATCCACAAGAGGCACACTCTTCCTATGGCTGGCTCTAATTTCTCTTCTCACAGCCCAATTCCCAAGCTCACAATCACCTACAACAATTCCCAATCCACAACCCTCTTCCCCATTAGCTTGCACAATCCAAGGAATGAGATCCCCTTCTTTTGTCAACACTCCCTCAGGCTATCCCACATCCCTCTAGGGCTCCAACATAGATTGGCCAGTAAATCTCACTGCTGGGATTCCAGGGAATTATAAGTTGTAGTGAATTTTCCTCAATTATAGTGAATATAATTTCTGCACAGACACAATTCTCTATAAATTTGTGGTTGTAGCATTCACAGTTCGAAATCAGTCTACACACATCAGTTTGCTTTTGGCAATTTCCCCAATTTTCCAAACAGGACAGTTTGCAGGGTGAATTCCTGATTTTGGTGGGTTCGACTCTTTGGTAATTGAACAACAGTACTCTTCAAACTCTCCTCTCCCCTCGAACCTTCAGACTCAAACAACAATAATCACAATAACCTTTTGCTTGCATGTAAAGGTAAGCTTTTAATTGCATGGTATGAAGGGGCCATATATCACCTTCATGCACTAATCCTCCCCAAAGTTAATTAAACATAATTAGCTAATAATCATGGACATAATCATGTTTTACAAGACTTTGGGTTAACTCCCTTACCAAGGTTCTTTCCTTAGCCTACTAAGCCCCCTTGTCTTTCCTGTCTTGTGGAGTCATAGTCCCCTTTCTTTTGCAGCTGGTGATGTACTTTTATTAACTTTCAATGTTCGATTACAAATTACATTGTTCAACTTATAGGCATTATTCATGTACACACATAACACTAAATCAGGGATTACAATCAAGGTATTACATTCCCCCCCCTAGATTTTGCACTGCCCTTGGTGCACATCACCATTATATACGGTAACAACAATTTTTTTTTTAATCTTTTTTAACATCAATTTTTTTCAAAGTAAATGTGGATATGCCTCCCACATTGTATCCTCCAACTTCGACGTTGCTTCTTCAAGGCTGTAGTGGGTTCATTGGACCTTTACCTACCATATGACTTTGTTCTTGAGCATAGCAACCTTCATGTCCAATATACACATTGGTTGTACCTAGAAGTCTCATTTTGGTTCCATTTGAATCAAAGTCCAATCAACGACATGGTTAGGGTCATGCTCATACGTTTTCAATAACGACATAGGAAACACATTATGCACTTTTATGGCTGTAGGCAATACAAACATGTATGCAACAGGACCTATCCTATCTTGGATCTCAAAAGGAACCGTTAACACAAATTTCCACCATCCAATGGAGCTAATATAACCTGTTATTTCAGAGATAAAAACTTGGCCGATTCAAGGAGAAAAGCCCCAAATTGTCACGGGCTAGACCCTCTTTGTTTGGGCTAATGCTTGCTAGCCTTAGGGTGGAGTCCCTAGGGTGATTTGCCGCTGTCCTAAGTCTGATTTTCCGCGTTTAATGACAAAAAACAGCCACTGTTATGTTTTGGACAATGTTTTAAAACCATCTAAAACTTAGGGAAAATATAGTTTGTTTGCTTGGAGGGATCTTGCAGGGTTAGCACATGAAATATAGACGAGAAATAGAGAAAGAAACTGCTCAAAAGATCAATATAAATCACAATGAACAACAAGGAAAGCGACTAATCTAATTGCAAAATTCACAAAGTACCATCAAGAAATAAGGTTAGAACACAAACACAAAATTTCTTTATTGATAGGCTTGCAAGAGGGTTGGTTGCACCACAATTGACAAGTCCACAACCGATACAATGATCACTTTGCTCAAAGAAGAGTAACTAGATTAAGAACAAGAGAGAAGAATGAGAGAAGAAGAGTATGTGAGTTGCTGCAATAATCCGACCAATAATCAATGAAGACCATCCAATATATAGGAGAGGAGTGTGAAGAAAATAGGAGTTAATGCACATGAGGGAATAAGTGTGAGTGAGAAATTTAGGAATTAATGCACATGAAGGAATAAGTGTGAGTGAGTAATACGCATGGGTGAGTTATGAGTGAGAGTGTATGCGTATGGTGAGTTAAATAATGGCTAAGATGCATGGACGATAATTTTAGCTTTCCAACGCATGTTAGATTGCTAAATTTGGCAAAGGGATGAGGGAGTTACGAGTTAAAGTAAAATTCACCCTATTTTTCAGGGATTTCCTAAAATTTAAGAATTTTGTGTTTAAAAGTAATTTAGGGAGAATTTTTAGAAACTGATTGCATGGAAAGTGAGAATATGGAAAGTGAGAGGAATAGAGAGAAAACTTAGCCTTGAGTGGCTAAAATTTCTCCAGAAAATGCCACCTCACCGATGCACCACCTCTTTAGCTTAATTAATTCTCATTTAATGCATAATCCTTGGAAAATGCGCCCTCGGTCCATGATGCCATGTAGATGCCCCATCATCCTGATACTCTGCCACCTTTCAAAATTTGAGCTTGCTACTTGTCATTGCTGGATATGACAATGACTTCTAAAAATAGAAATTTCCAAAAATAGCCATCTGATCCCAAAATTTTGAAACTTGTCGAAACTGACCCAAACTCTCCACAAATGCTTAGAATGACTAGGAGACCACCATCATGTGTCTACTGCTAAAAATAGAAAGTCCTTGCATGTCCATGATATTATACTCATTGGATTTGATTTTCCGCAAGGAATCCGAATCCGAATCCACAATCAGAATCAACATGTGAACCTTGGTGCTCAACCTGCTAAAAATAGAAATTTGTTCCAAATCATCCTGGAAAAGGTCCAAAAGACTCGGAATGTCTCAAGGATCAATAATATGTGCTCAGAATCTGAATCTGGGGCCTGGAGCTCAAACTTCTAAAAATAGAAAGTTCTTGCATGTTGCCCGAAAAAGTGATATCGGGCCTAGAATCATGCAAAGACCATCCCTGTATGCTTAGAATTGCTCCAAATTGTCAAGAGACCCACTCAAACCGTGTCTCCTAAAAAGTAGCAACACCGACTGTATGTAGACATCTCTCTCAAATGCATGGAAAACCAAGCTAAATCTACCTTTGAACAAAATAACCATGTACCAATCATATACATGCCTTTGATGGGAACCAACCTCTACTCTGAGAGAATCTCAGAATGCCAGCCAAAATAGTGCATGCTGGCTGTTAACCCTTAAGATTTTCAAGGGTGAAAATCTAGGGGTTAACAGGACCACAGTATTTGGCTACCAATTTATTGCAACTCTCTAACTTCAAAGAACTTTTTTTTGGTGTCACTTTCAGAAACACATGCTCCCCAACTTTGAATTCCCCTGGTATTCTGCCTTTATTTGCATAACACTTTTTCCTATCTTGTTATGCCTTTAAATTCTGCTTGATTTTGTCCATTTGTTCTTTAGTTTCTTTGAGCAATTTTGGCCTAAGTACCAATTTGTTTTGCTGGATTGTATCAACTAATTGGAGTGTTACATTTTCTGCCATACAATGCCTCAAATGAACTCATCTTCAGTGAAGCTTGATATCCATTATTGTAGGCAAATTCTATTAAATGTAGGTAATCCTCCCACTTTGATGGTTTATCCATCACATACATTTTTAACATGTCTTCAGTCACCTGATTGACTCTCTTTGTTTGCTCATCAGTTTGAACTTTGTGGATGATAGGCTGTACTGAAATTCAGATTTGTACCAAAACTCTGGAATAATCCTTTCCAGATGTTTGAGGTAAGCTTTGGATCTCTGTCCGAAATATTGCCTTAGGAATTCCATGCAACCTGTCCATCTCCTTCAAGTAAATCTCTGCTATATTAGTTTCCTATGAGCCAACTTAATTGGAACAAATTGAGCATCTTTGGTTAATTTGTCCACCACTACCATTATTGAATCATGCTACCTTTTTATCTTGGACAACTTGGTGATAAAATCAATAGTTACCACTTCCCATTTCCACTCTGGAATTGGTAATGGATGTAGCAAACTTGCTAGATGTCTGTGCTCAACCTTTATTCTTTGACATTCCATGCACCTGGCTATATAATCAACCACATTCTTCTTTATACCTGGCCAAAAATATTGACTTCTTATTGTTGCAATTGTCTGTTGATAACCAAGATGTCCAACATATGGAACATTATGCATTTCTTTTAAAACTAGTTTGTAAGAATTAGGAACATACACTTTGTTTTTATGTAGAAGAATCCCATTCTCTTCCAACTTATAACCTTCATACTTTTGTTATGCATTCTCTTGCTATAAGCCTTCCTTGATCTGAAGATAATGCTCATTGGTGGTAGCAACTTCAAGAATTTTGTTCCTCAAATCAGATTTGTACATACTAATGGTTGTAGCATGCATTTCATGTACTCTTCTACTGAGTGTATCAACAACCTTGTTCTCCTTTCCTCTCCATCTTGGTTGTCTGACATTTAAAGTCTTTTGTTCAAATAAATATTCCAGATCACTGTGGTTTGTTCTTAACTCGAACTTTCTCCCCATCAAGTAATGTCTCCACATCTTCAATGCATGAACTATTGCAGCAAGTACTAAATCATGTGTGACATAATTCTTTTCATGCTCCTTAAACTTCGTAGATTCATAACAAATCACATGCACATTCTGAGTAAGTACTCCACCAAGTTCTTCTTTGCAAGCATCTGTACATACCACAAAATCTTCAATTGGGTCAACAATCTTAAGAATGGGTGCACTAGTAAGCAATTATTTTAGCAATTGGAAGCTTTCTTTACACTTTGGTGTCCATTCAAATTTAATTCCCTTCTTTTGTAAAGATGTAATGGGATGGACATTCTTGAAAAATCATTCTATGAATCTTTCATAGTATCTAGCAAGCCTTATGAATGACCTTACTTCGGCTACGTTCTTAGGTGTAGGCCATTCCTTAATAGCTTCAATTTTCTTTGGATTCACTATTACTCCTTCCTCTGAGATGATGTGTCCCAAGTAATGAATTTGCCTCTGATAAAAGCTATGCTTACTTAACTTCACATATAGTTGATACTCTCTGAGCACTTGTAGTACTAACCTCAAGTGCTCTTCATGCTCCTCCTCTAACTTTGAATAAATAAGAATGCCCATCTAGGAATATAATGCCAAACTTATCCAAGTAATTTATAAATATTCCATTCATTAAGCACATGAAAATAGCTGGTGCATTTGTTAGTCCAAATGGCACCGGTACAAATTCACAGTGCCAATACCTAGTTCCAAATGTTGTCTTATTAATGTCTTCATCCTTTATCTTTATCTGATGGTATCTCGACCTCAAATTTATCTTCAAAAAGATCTTTGCTCTTCTTAGCTGATCAAATAGATCATCAATTCTTGGTAAAAGATATTTATTTTTCACAGTGACCTTGTTCAATTGTTTAAAATCAATGCACAACTGCAAAGTCCTATCTTTCTTCTTCACAGAGTATTGGTGCCCCCAAAGGAGAGACACTTGGGATTATACACCCCTTTTTTAACAATCCTTCTAATTGCATTTACAACTCCTTCAATTCATGTGTACTCATTCTGTATGGAGTCTTAGATACCAAAGCGGCTCCAGGCATCAAATTAATAAAGAAATCGATCTCTTTTTGGTGGTAAACCTGGTAACTCCCCAAATACATCTGCATACTCTTGTAGCATTGGAAAGTCATCAAGATTTGGGCTTATACACTTTCCTGGATCTTCCACATGAGTTGCATACAATTAACTGTTGAGAATTATAGCTCGAACTGGAACTTTCACATAGGTTCAGTGTTAGCGTGCAAGAAGTAGTTCGAGAGATTTTTGAAAAGTAATTCTATTTTGTAATTCACTTTAGTTAAAAAGTGAAAGTCTTATTTTTAGTTGTTAAGTCTAAAAAATGTGTATCCCATGCATGCATGACTTAGACTAGGAGTAAACTCAAAAATAGATTAGGGTTTTGGTCTCAGCTAAAAGTATAAAGACATGTCAAGATAGAGAGTTCACACACTCACAAATAGTTGAGTAGGTTGAGCGACTGAGAGAGAGAGAGAGTAGGGATTCAGGCACAGGCGAATCCGAGCAGCAAGCAACAATGCATACATGTGTATAAATTAGTTCCATATAGTCATATGAACAGATCCGTACAATCATACGGAAAGGAAATACAGGTTGTCCAATAGGCCATACATTAGTTTTATGCTATTTTATGGTTTTTCCAGCAGGTTGTACCTCTTAAGCAGGCCATACAAGCTTAGTCCAGGTTGATTTCGATAACTGTGCAACTGCTGCTTTTAAGTAGCTTGTGGAGGTTTCCTTTTAAGTTTTTCAAAGGAATGAAAAGCTAAGTTTGAAGGAGTAATTACCTGTGTATGTGTGAAATTGATTTTATGCTTCCGCTATTTAATTTCTAGCTATTGTGTGATTGATGCTATGGTATGAATTTAATTTCAGCATTAATTAAATTCAACAATTACTTGTTTAATTGAGATCATAAGGACTTTGGTCACCTAAGTTGGAATTTGCACATGGTATTAGAGCTAGATCTCTGATTGAGATTCTCAGGGATTTACAATAGTGAATCTATTGCAGGGAAGGACCAGTGGTTAGAGGGTTTCAAAGTTCTATTTTTAGATTTGGGAGTTTGTGTAGTAGATCTCAAAGATGGTAGCAACTAGCTGTAAGATTTTACTGCACCTCAGGTCTGGTCTATTGTTTCTACAGTTATACACAAATTTACCCAATTTGAACTGTAAACATGAACACACTGAGATGCCTAACCATTTAGCACAATGGAATATAAGAACTAGAAATTAGATCATACACAGGTACACAAGTATTTAATGCTAAAATCTCTTGTTCTTACATCCAAAACAAAGGGCTCCCGTACTAGGAACAATGGTTCAATTTTTTCACAAAAGAAGAATACTAAAACCACTAACAAGACTGTGCCCAAATACGCTGCACTGAGGTTGAGGGTTAGGGCATTCCTTGCCCCCTCAAACCCTCCTCTTCCTCTGCAACTCCTTGCACAACTCTGGCCCTTTCTTAGCTCCTCTAAAAACTGCCCTTAGGGTACTGTTGTAACAACCCTCCTGGCTGTCCTCAACATGCCCTCCAAGTTGTTTCTAAGACACTGCTATGTCAGCCCTCAAGGCTGTCCAAGGTTTGTTGTGTTAGTGCCCAAAGTCTGCTACAATAGCCCTTCTCTTTGGCTGTTGGATTGTTGGCTGTAATAGCCCAAGGGTATCCCTCAAGACTGCTACTAGAATGGCTGTTACAGTCTCCTTAATTTTGCCCAGAAATGTCTTGAACTTGTCCAACATTGCCAACAACCTTTTCCCTTTGATCAACACACCTGTAGCTGTTGTCCAACTCTCCTAGAGGCCCACGACCCCTCTTCCTTGACAGTCCGAACCACTTAGGCTGTTGTCCTAGCTTTGCTGCCACCTCCTAGTTGCTGTCCAGCCTGTGGTAGCCCTCCAACAACAGGCCGCAACCCCTGTACCAACCTATGACTAACCTTTAGCATTTGGACGAACCACCCAACAACCTCCTCAAGCTAGCGACTACTTTCCTCTAGCAGGTCGAGCCTCTTCTAGGCTTCGACCTTCCCTCCCTAGGCTGGCAGCTGACTATAAACCTCCTCCTCCTTGTTGCGGCTATGCTCTCTCTTGTTGGCCCTGCCTTTTCCTCACTGTTATCGCACAGTTTGTAGCTAGGTCAAAAGGCTAGAGAATTGAAGGCAAATTGGCGCAACATGAACCTTCCCCACCCAATGTCACCTCAATGGGGAGGTTCTTTCTGTTTAGGGAGGTTAGCCCAGGGGAGACGTCCCCGACAACCTGGGGTTTTGAAGAGGCTAAAGTATAAAGTCAAGATCAAAGGTTCCCCCTCACAGGTTACCACCAAAGTCAGACAGTCCGGCTAATCAGCCAATAAAGAAGCATATGCCCAAATGAAAACACCTGCCCGGAACAATACAACAATAATACAATATATATGAAGGCTATAACTCAATGGGTTAATACTTCAATGACTATCTGATATCAATTAATAAGCAATGTAAAACAATAGATACTAATGAAGTCAACGTTTTATCAATTAGCTATGGCAAAAGCATCAATTCATCAATAACTATCAAGATGATCAAGCTAACAATGTATCCAAT
>ML779015.1:267083-295379 GCA_009831015.1 Picea engelmannii | reverse complement strand
GAAGGAGGAAAGAGCACGAGGCCTTGCTTAAGCAACACCGGAGTGAGCCTCTTTCCCCTAGGGTTTTGATTCTAGGGCCCTGCCTTTGCAGCACTTTAGAACCCTTCCCTCTTGTCTTTAAGTCTTCATCCTTTCAAAACCTTGTGCCCTTATCTTGTTTGACTCCATATATCCTAAGGCACTGATCTCTAACCTCCAACGCTGAAGTCCTAGTGTACAAAACCACTCTCAAAACTCTAAATTCTGAAACCCTAACTAACAAACTACCCTAATTAAGGCTGACGTCACAGTTGGTTATCTCATCTTGACGCAGCAAGTGTTGAATATAAGCAATTAATTGATGATTTGAGGCATTTATTGAGTAAAGTGTTGATTGGATACATTGTTAGCTTGATCATCTTGATAGTTATTAATGAATTGATGCTTTTGCCATAGCCAATTGATAAAACATTGACTTCATTGGTATCTATTGTTTTACATTGCTTATTAATTGATATCAGATAATCATTGAAGTACTAATCCATTGAGTTATAGCCTGCATATATATTGTATTATTGTTGACTTGTTCCGAGCAGGTGTTTTCATTTGGGCATACACTTCTTTATTGGCTGATTAGCCGAACTGTCTGACTTTGGTGGTAACCTGTGAGGGGGAAACTTTAATCTTGACTTTATACTTCAGCCTCTTCAAAACCCTAGGTTGCCGGGGACGTCTCCCCTGGGTTAACCTCCCTAAACAGAAAGAACCTCCCCATTGAGGTGACATTGGGTGGGGAAGGTTCTTGTTACGCCAGTTTGCCCTCAATTGTCTAGCCATTTGACCTAGCTACAAACTGTGCGATAACAAGTAGTTGTGCAGCTGAAAGTACTTCCTTATTCCCAGTGACCAAGCTTCGACATCCTCTCCCATCTTGTTTTCACCATCAAAACTTGGTAGCTTGATCTTTCTAAGCTCTCCTTGTAACTGGTTTTGCACATACCTCCTCCTTTGATGTTTGTATGGAGACATTTTCTGGGCTGCTCTTTGATTCTTCGTATACATACAACTTCCTCGCTAAATGTGCCAGTTAGTAATGATTCCTTTGAGTTCTAGTAGCACTTCTTAAGTGCTGAGATATTCCATGGTTTTCTCTTCTTGAATGGACTTTGCCTCCTTTCTCATACTTTGAGCTTGATCCATTCTTCATTTTCTTTTGCAAATAATTTAAGCTTTGTAGTAATTGAGTGTTTAGCTGATTTTGCTCCTCTTGAGCTTTCAACATCCTCTCACTATCATTTCTAGATCTCTATCCTCAAACTCCTTATAGTTTCGACCAACTCTAATGACTCCATTCTCTTTCCATGCTTGTTAGACTATCTCTTCTATACTGATATTCAAGCCTCTAATTCCTTCTATGTGGATGTCAAGTCTTTGTCTATCTTCCATCTCTCCTCTTCAACAATATTCTTCAATTATGTTCTTAAATTATCCTTGCTGTAACTTTGACTCTGCAAGAAGTGTGCATACCAACAAACCATTAGATATATCTGAATTCCAGGTCTATAGCATTTTCTTTCAAATGTTGGTAAGTATGTGCTTCATCAATTTTATCAAATCAAGGCTAAATGTCCCTTCTTCTCAAGTTTTGAAGAATACTAAAGCACTTCTTCAAGATCGGATCCATCAAAATTATTCCCATCTGAATTAGCCTTCCAATGACTACACCCATACCCAAATTGTGCTTCTAAACTAGGAGTTATAGCTCTATACAATCCTTTCTCCTCATGGACATTTTTTCAAACACTTAGTCTACAAATTGCATTTTCCAAAATTCACACAGTGCTAACTTTAAAATTCAGACATTTCTTCATTTATGCCTCCTAACCTACCCAAATACTCAAACAACCTTCCAATTGGGTAATTGTGGTACTCAATTCAACATTTGCAAACTTTAGACACTATTTTCCCCAATTCTTCTTATGGAGAAATTTCGTCAAACACTTGTAACACAAACTGCAATTTCTTCATATACAACTAACTTCTGGCCCATACAACCCTGGTGTTGTAACCAATAGCTTTGATTCCATTCTGTAACGTACCCAATATCCTCTGTACACTTTGAGGATATGGGGTACTTTTGTTAACCACCCAAATTCAAACACATTTTACTAAGGAACTGAGCTAAGTATTCTATTATTAACTAATTGCTATCAACAAGCATGACACTACAAATTTATGCAACCTAAATGTGGCCATTCAAGTATTCATAAATCCATAAATCACAAATGTAGGCTAATACTGGCAGTGAGAAGAACAAGCTCGAAATTAATTCAACCATGACATAACCATAACTATTCAGTATTAAATTCAACAATTCACGGATACAATTAAGAACACTTATGTGTTTGGAATTGTTCACTAACGGGCTATAGAAGAAGGACATTCCACCCAACCATAGGCTCCCTGCTGTACCTGTTCTCTTTGCAACAAAGACCATCCCAAAGTTGAGGCTATGAATCCACAAGGGACATGCTCTTCCTATGGCTGGCTCTAATTTCTCTTCTCACAACCCAATTCCCAAGCTCTCAGTCACCTACAACAATTCCCAATCCATAGCCATCTTCCCCTCTAGCCTACACAAACCAAGGAATGGGATCCCATTCTCTGCTTAGCATTCCCTCAGGCTACCCTACATCTCTCCAGGGCTCCAACACAGGCTAGTTAGGAAATCTCACTGCTGGGATTCCAAGGAATTATTAGTTGTAGCAAATTTTCCTTAATTATAGCTAATATAATTTTCGCACAACCATAATTCTCTATAAATTTGTGGCTGTAGCTTTCACTGTTCAAAATCAATCTACACACAATAGTTTGCTCTAGGCAATTTTCCCAATTTTCCAAACAAAGGACAATTCACATGGTGAATTCCTGATTCTGGTGAGTTTGGTTGTTTGGTAATTGAACAACAGTCCTCTCTGAACTCCCCTCTTCCCTCGAACCTTCAAATTCAAACAACAATAATCACAATAACCATTCACTTGCTTTTAATTGCACGGCATGAAGGGGCCATGTATCACCTTCATGCACTAATCCCCCCCCAAGGTTAATTAAACATAATTAGCTAATAATCAGGGACATAATCAAGTTTTACAAGACTTTGGGTTATCTCCCTTACTAAGGTCCTTTCCTTTGCGTACTAAGCCCCCTTGTCTTTCCTATCTTGTGGAGTCATAGCTCCCTTTCTTTTGTCCTTCTCTTTTGCAACCGATGAAGTACTTTTATTAACTTTCAATGTTCAATTACAAATTACATTGTTCAGCTTATAGCCATTCTTCATGTCCATACTCAACATTGAATCGGGGATCAAAATTGGGGTATTACATGGGATGCATCCTCTAGATGAGTGGGTGGTTGGTTGACCATGAGAGGCTTCCATATGTGCACCAACCAACAAAGCAAGCAAATAAATATTAAGGGTGCGCTTCTCCATGTGGCATGTGTGGTCAAAATGCGACGAGGGTTTTTAAAACGATAGATTGAAATTTCCCTAACCCCTTAATATTGATCGGATTTTTTATTCTAACCACATTTCCGAAATGCCGCAACCCCTATGCATGTAATGAGGTTGATGTGGAAACAATCGAGGCATTTTGTCGAAAGATGTTTGCTGATAAGCTAGTACACATCACCCAAAGTATCCTCTCACATGTACCATCCAAAAATAGCACGAAGACCAAGTAAAAATGTAATGACCTCCTCAAACGACTCCAAGAGAGGTTGCTCCACAAAAATATCTCCATAAATGTGCAATGTAACCAACTCAAACCACACGTGTGGCCTCCAAGGCTATGTCGTCTCATCAAATACCATGGAAATTGTGGAATGCATGCTCCATATGGCACATGTGGCACCTGTTATAGCGCAAGTTGTAGGTTGGGAAAGCCCGACCCAACCACAAAGCAAGAGCTACAACTTGGGAATCCCACACCCAATGTCACCTCGATGTAGATCCCGCACTTCAAGGGAAAAAGGCATAATGTCCAAGCATATATCATGAAATCTAGAGCAATCTATAAGATACCTCATACTCAAATGGCTTAAATATTGAAATGATGCTCACCATAATACTGACTTGTACCTCATGGAGCAAGGCCCACTGCCTTCCGAAAGCCATCTAATGTGGTGGATTCCATCTGGAAATCTGTGACCATCTATGGTGGTGAGAGGGGTTTTCATCTGTGCAAAAGGGTACTGCTGGTCATGTAGTCTCTCGGCACTAAATTATTAGTGAGAAGGTTGTTTTCTATGGAAAGCTTAAATTATTCGAATTATGAAAGCAACGTTCTTCTAGATTTTAGAATTATTGATATATAGACTGCAGCCTGAGAGCTAAAAAGAAATTGTTGAATAGAAGGTAATCATATTGCAATCAAAGTTTAGCATCTTTATATATGGTTTTGTCTCAAATATGGGTGTGCCAGTTGTGGGATTACCTGAAAGACCTTAGGAATTTTACTGGTATGATCAAATCTGAGTCTAGTGATGTCAGGACCTTTGCATGATTGTATACACAACTTGTTCAATTTCAGTAATAGGCATTTTAAAAGGATAGCCATGGTTTGGATTTAGAAAATTTGAAAGTATTTAGTTGAAGGTGGATGAGTTAGATGAGACAAGGAATGTGTTGAGAGATAAGTTATGAAAAATGGCTGAATAGAAATGTTTGTTGGTGATTTATTTATAATGTTAGATACAGATGATTGGATTAGAAAAGGGGGCAAACACATGACATGGAGTTGGTTTGATAAGGAAATAGTCTGTACAGTGTTTGTCAATCTAAAATATTTTTTAAGCTATCCTGAAATGTTTGTTACAATTCACAACGTCACTTGCTTCTTGTCATGAAATATTGCTTGTCCTAGCTTATCGATATATACCTATTCCTCTTCTTTCTGTTATCATAGGCTCATTCAGTACTTAGACATTTGGATATGTTTGATTAGCTTTGCTGCCATTTTTCCTGTTTGTTGTATTGTTGGTGGAGAGAGTATGAGGGAGGTAGGAAAGGCACTAGGCATTGGTTATTTCTCTGTGAGCTTCTGGTAAAAAAATTCTTGTCCAGATTTTGAGTTTGCTGATGGTGGGAATTCTGATTTAGTTGAACATGTTTATAATTGTTCAGGGCCGTGTTGATTTGCGGAATGCAGATTATAAGTTCCGGGTGATGGAAACAGATGACCAAGTTTCTAACAATGGGCTTCCACCAGTAATTCAGAGGACCTTGTTTTTTGGGCGTGAGCTTGGTGGAGCAGATCGGAAATTACTTCAAACATATCAATTAAGCAGACGCAAATATCTAGGTCCAACAGCTATGGATGCAGAGATTGCATTTCTTATGGCCAACCAAGCTTTAGTTCAACCTGGAAAGCTTGTGTATGATCCATTTGTTGGCACTGGGAGCATCCTTGTAGCAGCTACGCACTTTGGAGCCATGACAATGGTCTGGAATCTGAATTAGTAATTAGGTCGTTGGTGTGCGTGGATATGATGATTTGATAGATGTCTTGATTTGTTCTTTTGGATGAAGACTTAATTAGTTTGTATCTTATCTGAACTTGACATTCAATTTCACAAGCCAAGATATATCCATGGATTTCAAATTGATATGTGGAAATATATAGCTGCTAATGCGTGCTATTTTTTATACGAATCAGGGTGCTGATATTGACATAAGAGTAGTACGTGATGGACGAGGTCCCAATTGCAATGTTTGGAGCAATTTCAAGCAGGTACTGTTGTTGTATGGTTTGGTTTTTTGAACTAGTCATCATTATATTATCTCTGATTATGCTATGTATCAGTATTATGCTCTTAGGTCTTGGCATGTTTTGCTATGCCCATGTCAATCCAGGTCTAGTCTTTAAACTTTTGAAATCAGATGGTTGATGCCATTGGCTCGCTTAACAGTAATTCGACTTTGTCAGAACCTGCTACAGTTAATTAGTACTAGTTACCATATGTACAGAGTCCAGACAATGGGATTTGCCATCACTGCCAGGCTTATAAGTGAGCAGAAGATATTCTTTTTCATGGAGCTAGTTTGCAACTTTTCATTGTCTATATTTTGATTGTTATGGATTGTTCTCCCTATCCCTGAAACACATGCTCAAACAAAGTTGTGAAATGTGGTAGCATGTAATACGCCTACTTAGTTACTGTGTAATAGTAGTGATCAACTATCTCATTGAACTTCTCGAATAAGGTAATAGAGTCTGACCATCATACACCTCCTATGCAGTCAAAACTTACATGGTCTGTGCTACTTGATGCTCATTGCCATTCCATTGTTGGGAGTTGGGGTCACTAATTTGTGTCTCTACCAACTTCACCAATCTATTCTCACTTCATGATCAAATCTAGAAGGATCTGATGAGTCTATCAAATCTTTCTTGTTGACATTACTATTTTTGAATATGAAAATGTACGTTTTTCATTTAAAGTAAAAACCGTGCTGAGATTGTGGGAAGGGTTCCTCCCTAATCCGTGATTAGGCCCTGGGTTAAAGAGGTTTGGGATATGTTACACAGTTTCCAGAAATGAGAAATAATAGGAAATGAATTTAGGGAAACGAAAACGTGAAGACCTGAAATATAGGAAATGGCGACAGTAGACTCAATATGAAACAATAGAAAATGATGAGAAACTTAAGAAATGCTCGGAGATTGTTTCTGGAAATGGGAAGAAGATTCCTTCAATAATTAGTTAGAAATATTCAAAAGAAAGATTCAATTCCATTAATGTCAATCTTAAATGATGATTTCAAAATTCATAATTATTGATTTCATATTGCATACCACCATACAACATAAATGATGAACAGTGCAGTGTTTTATAATTCCATTGGAAACCAAATCATAACTTTAAATATCAAAATGCAAAATGCCTATTAAATCCTGAATAACAATGTTTTAAAGTTAAGTTTAGAGTTTAAACACTAATAGCAAACACTAAAGAAAGCAAACGCCTAAAGAATAAAAGTCTAAAGATATCTGGGATTGTTAAGCAGTCCACAAAGTGTTGTCAACATGAAAATGGCCAAATGCATTGTAAAATGATCTGTCTAACCCTCATTCTCTCTTTGTTTTCCTTCTCTTTTTCGTTTCAGTGTTTGGAGGCAAGCGTGAGGACCACCAAATCCTTTCTTCTGTTTTAAGATTAAAAAAGAGAACAAATCAGCGTGTGGCACCAGAAATTTCAAGGAGTCCCTGTCCGAGTTTGCGGAAACTGTCAAGAAACGGTTGAAACCTTTCCAGGAACTGCCAAAAACGTTTCAAGAGTTTCCAAAAGTTTCAGAAATGTTTCCATATCTGTTTCTGGCACCCAGAAATACTTTGGAAACAGGAACCAGAAACGATTTTCGTGTATCATTGGGTTTGGGAACCTCATGGGTGGCATTGCCTCCAGACTAGAAGCTTGACCAAAGGATTCTTTCTTTTTCAGTTTGTTGAGAAAGCTCACATCCATGATATCATCATTCACAGTCCTTGGGTATGCAATAATACCTTGGTTGTGTTCTCCCAGTGGGAAGAGGGCTTTGTGGTTGACTAGACTGCACAACTTTCTTGTCCTGTGTGGGTGGCCTATGCTGGCCTTCCCATGCAGTTATGACCTTTCCTTATGCGCATTTTTGTGTTGGTTGGAGGTTTATTTTCCAGAAGCTTGTGCACTTTTTCAACCCTAGGCCCCAGAAAAGGTTTTTCCTCCAAGCGAATCCCTCCACAGACTTGAAGGAATTCATCTTTATCTGAGTAGGGGACAGGATGATGAAGTTACTGATTAGGTACATTAACCTACCAAACACATGTTGTTGTTGCTAGAGTATGGACCACAAGATCCGTGATTGTCCTCTGATGGCTGGGCCTGACCCCTAGGTAGCTCTTGTCACATAGGAATCAAACTCAAAACTAAGTTTCATGAAATGTGAAAACATGTAATAGTTTTAGAAATGAGAACACCTAGAAACACAACGCCCTCAAACGGGTACGTCAAGGGAAACATAGTGTGTGTGTGTATACTTTTTTTTAAATAACAAATTATCTTGCAACAAAATAAGGATGATAGGTTAATTTGTAGGTAAGTTTAGAACAAATTAGAGGTTAATTTGTCTTCATTTTCCATAGATTAGGGTTTTTTAGACTTCGTATGGGTCCCACACCCCTCATGGGCATTTGGGGGTTTTCTAGAAGTTTTCGAGGCATTTCTAAGTTTTTGCAAGTTTTTGGTACTGGTACATGGGTAGTTTAGGAGTTTTGTGCAACACAGGCTCAAAACAATCCTCAAGTCAACAATGATGGCAATGGTTGATGTGTGCAAGTAGTTTGTAAGAATAATCGGAACAATAGGCCAAATGTTGAACTGAAAGCCCCTATTGTCAAAGCCCTTGTGGGTGGGGCAATAATTCAGTTGATCTCCCAACCCCTGTTTATAAAACGGGTGTGCCCCATCTCAATGTCTTCCTCTTGCAGTGGAGGTTGTAAGGCGCACTCCTCACCTCCCTTTCTTAATCTTGTGGGTGAGGAGGTGACTATTGGCCTTTTGAAGAGTCCTAAAGATGCTACTTTGGATCACTGGTTTGCAACATTGAATGTTGTTAAAACTTTGAATCCTTATGAAGCTTTGGATGGGCTTGGAGATAATTAAGAGGATATGGAATACACAATTCAAATGAAAGTTGTTACATGGAATGTCTGAGGCTTATTAGATCCAACATAAAATACACAATCCAACAGATCTGGACATTGCTTAGTGAGTTATATATTCTTTGTTTTCAAGAAGTCAAGGTTATTGGTTTTCTATTGAGAACAACCTTGGATGTGATTTAGCCAAATGCTACTCTTTTTCTTCTAATCATGGTGAAGGCAGGGGAGGTGTAGCTAGTACAATATCTTTGTAGTTGGCTTTTTTTGTTACTGGATGGGGGACAAACCCTCCTCAATGACTTGTTTGGACATTTTTGCTTAACTAAGATGTTGTTTTCTTGTGCTGGACAACATCTACACATTCGATGATGCAGAGGAATGGACAACCTTTTGGAGGTGCATGGGCAATGAGTTGCCAAAGGCTCTTTGGCATGTCTTTGGTGACTTCAACATGGTGGAAAATAAGGAGGATAAGGAAGCTATCTTATTAGTTTGAATGCCCTTAAAGCTAGATTGAGGTTGTATGAATCAAATAGATTCCAACGCCAAGACTTTGTTGAATTATGGTTTACTTGGAATAACTTACACAAAGGCCTTGAGAGGACCTTAAAGCGGCTTGACTGAGCTATGCTTTGTAATGAAGATTTTATGAATTGTATGTTGCGTGTTTATTTGTAATGTGGACATTGTGGACAATTGATTTACTATCCATCTTCAGGACTGTTGACCCCAAAATCTCACCCTTGAGATTTGGATGGTCAAAGGGCTAGTCTATCCTTTCAGGCTGGCATTTAGAGGTTATTCTTGATAGCACAGGACCATCATTTAGAGGTTTTCCACGCACATGGATTCTAGTTCTGGTCAGTTAGAGGATGGTTTCTTACATCAGTTGAGTTCAGAGCTTGTTTTAGTGATTTCTGAGTTATTATAGCATGAGGTTTCAGTTCCAGGCTTGAGTATGAGAGATTTGCAGCATTATGGGACACTTCTTGTCCATGAGGATCTTATTGACCCCTCAAATCAGTTATTTGACAACATATTCCTACTCCTTGTCCAATTCTGCTTCCAATAAGTATAAACTTGATGGTATTTGGACAATTTTGCTTTTTGGGTGATGAGGTGGCACAAGTGATGACGTGTCATGGTGAGGTGGCGACCCATGTGGGGCCCACACGCTTAAATACGGGTCCTTTTCCTCCTAAAACTGGGCCCACTAAGGCACCCAACACTTTCTAAATGAAAACTGGATAAAGCAAAGAAGTTTCCCAAAGTCATAAAGCATTCTAAAAGCAAGTCAAAGGTCAAACTGGGCGAGTTGTCTACTTTTTGCTTTAGCTTTTATCTTTTTCCTTTCCCAACTTTCCACTTTTCCTGCTTTAGCTTTCCACTTTTTCCCTTCCCAATCTTTCCACTTTTCCTGTTTTAGCCTTTGCTTTAAGCTTTCCACTTTTTCCTTTTCTCCCTTCTTCTTCCACTCTATCACTCATGCGCCCTATTTCTCTTCATGAGATGCGCCCATCTTACCTTTTTGGCCACAACTTCTTCATACCTAACCAGTTTTGATCCATTCGACCTCCATTCTCCTCCAGATAATCCCCAAATTTGACCAGATTGCTTGGGAAAGGTGCGCTCAACCAATTTTAGCAGGTCTTCATGCATTGACACATGGCAGATGGACATATTGACACATGGGCGAGGGATATTGGCTATCTATGGGCCCAGTTTGGAAACATCAGGGTGAATACTTCATGCAATTAGCTATATATGCAACATTCTTCCACAATTGATAGGTTGATCACTCTATTGCAGGAGCATTACTACTCTCTCATTCTATTCTACCTCTGATTCTAGCTTCAAATTCTCAGTTTCTTGGAGATCATTGTAACAATTTTTGGATTTTCTCTGTGATTTAGCCATTCCTCTGATTTGACATGAATAAAGAGTCTTATGTGTTGATTTTGGCCTAGATTCTTGTTGTTGCATTCAATTTCTAATTCATTGCAGGTGTTTGAAGCTCATCCTTATTTGGGGGTCGATTTGGCACCTTTGAAGTGCTCTTCCTTCTTGATTTATTGTCTTTTTGCATTCTAATGGTTCGCTCTACTTAGGGTTTTCCACCAAAATTCATTTAAAATTAATTTTTATGCTAGTTTTGGGTGAGGTTATCTAACCCTCATCCCAAAACCATATTGTGCTTGTTTGATTTGTGTTTTGCAGGTCAATTTTCATCCATCAAGCAACACGCCCTAGGGTAGCCTCCCTATGGTTGGCATGCACCAACCCAAAACGAGAGGGGTGATATCAGTTGGGACCTTAGGATCCACCCCTAAATTAAGCCTAGTTTGATTCCCTCAATCTACAACCGACGTAAAGCCTAGGGTATCAAATTTAGCCTTAACAAGGACTCAAAACTCCATATTGAGATATATTCAATTGAAGGAAAATAGAGAGTAAAGGTAAATAAATACTAATAGAGCGAACTAAATCAAAGTGCATAGGAGGTCAACTTCCTAACAAAATTCTCTCTGTTTTGATTACACTAATACTAGGGTTGTCCAAGTCTTGTGGGAGGTCATCCTCTCGGATCACTGAGCTATTTGGTTCTTTGTTTCTTGAGATTGGATAAATGAGTATGCACATAATTGGATTCATTCTAAATGTCTCCCATCTCCAAAATCCTAGTTGTATTGCTTGTATCTAAAGAATTTGGAACTTATTTCCTAGGCCAAGGGGAGAGGGAGGATGAAATGTATGGCGGGAGGAAGCCATCTCCTGAACCTTGGGATTCCTTCTAGGCTATGGTTGATAGATTGACATTGTTTGTTGGAAATATCATAGAGTTTTTATTGAGGAACTATAATATATCTCCTAGCTGCTACAAGCCAATACCTTTGACATAGAGAAGTAAGTTTTAGTAGCAAAGCTTCGTCACTTTCTTAAATTGGATAAGGTCCATTATGTACACTAGTTAAAGATAGGTGATATGTCAATTAAAGACTTCTTCAAAGCCTTGGCCACCAAAGAATCCAAGGAGAAAATTATTGCACTTCAAATATCATTCACTAGGTGACTTGCCAGGAAGAGATTGAAAATGAATTTGTTGATCACTACAAGATTGTTTTTCAATCCTAGGAGTGTACAAAAGAATGTGAGGTGGGAATGTAGAAATGCGATGACATGGTCTTGTTTTAATTTTTGAAAGAAGATGTGGGGGTGTGTGAGTGTTACATATGTGTTGTATTCTTTGCAAGTAGAGTGTGCAAGTAGGCAACCCTAGAACCACCAATCAATTTTTTTTAGGCCTTTTTATGTTGTTTTTGTGTCTTTTGGATTTATTTCATTCAATGGTTTCAATGTTGAATTTTTGTTAATTACATTAACATTAGATTTACCATAGCAATTTGAACTTCTTTTGTATGCTCGTTTCTCCATAGGCGATGTTGCAACATCGCCACCCAACCATAGGCATCTACTCGTGCCACCTTCGAGCATAACATATATATCTTGGGAAACCCTTCTACACAAGGGGAGAAATCCCAACAACCTTCTTATAGAGAATATCCTTGCCAAGACAAAATAACCAAGAACAAGCTCTATCCACTAGAGCAAACCACAAAGAAGATAACCCAACAACATAGATGCAACACACCCTAGCTAGAGCGCTAGGGTGTCTAGCCTCCACTAGCGCACCACCAAGAGATAACCTAAAATGTAGTTGCAACTCACTCTTAACTAGAGCGCTAGAGTGGTTGACCTTCACCATGTGCATCACAAAAGACAAACCCTAGTGAGAGGTATGAGGAAACCCTAACCAAGATGCGCCCTACTTCCTTTCTTCTGCAGCTGCAGCTACAACTGTCCACCAAACTTGCGCTATATCTCAATGAGAGCGTGCCCAATGAAAAAGGTGTCACTCTTATTTATACTAATCTGTCGAGTGACTTTTTTGGCAGAGTCGACTTGACTTTATGGAATGTATATTTTCTGTTTATCTTTTTCTTTTGGAGCCGACTTTACTTTTGGAGCATATAATTCTTCTTTATTATTTTTTGTGAGGCTGACTTCTCTTCTGGGAGCTTCTTTGACTTCCAATGGTTTTCCTTTAACGTCTTGGCAACTTCATCTATAAGAAAGGTTATCCCGGAGTTGAATACCTCTCGCAGCTACCAAAAACATCAACACTCCCTCTTAGCCAGGGAGGTATTCTCCATGATGTTTTTCCTCTAGTCCTCATAGCCTCGCAGGCTATGCCATGGTCCTCCGACCATGCCATGGTCATGCAGACCATGCTACTAGTAGCATCATCATGTCGCACATGGCTACACCCAATGTGGACCTTTTCTAGGGCCTCATCACCACTAGAATACAATAGGACCTACTCGCCTGTAGTGCATTGTCAAGGACCTACTCGCCCATGACGTGTCCACTAGGTCTACTCCCAAGGGACGCTGTGATATATGAGTGCTACAGATATCTGCTTCATGTCTCAAACTAGAGATTATCTAATATGTTTCCTTATGCAACCTTCACTATAGATCCCTCTTAGAGCTATCACTAGTGTCTTGCCTCCTGCCCAGAACAAGAAACAAGAACAACAACATTTCCATGGAAACCTCCATGGAATTTAACAAGATATCCTGCCCAGAACAGACAACAAAACAAGAATATCTCCTCGAGGGGAGATCAACAAGTGCATCTCTAGTATTTAAGTGGTTAGTGTAATGATCATAACTTCAATAGATCAAGATGCAACATATGATCACAATAATGCCATAACAGCTAGAGACATATCAAAATAATCAAACTTGGAGGGTGAGCTGTTCCTCTGGATGTGCTCGATCTGAGATCCCTCTAGATCTATGATTTGCTACTTGGACAAAAGTCCCTTCTCCTGCAAAACACCCGCAAGATAATGATACAATTTAACATATACAAGTACATACCTTAGAAATTGTAGCACCATCCAGCAACAACGGTAAGCAGCGACAAACCCTAAAACTTCAAGGTGCTCCAACTAGCTTAAGAAAATAAAACTGTGCAGCGGCAAGATACAATAACAAACTTCAGCGGCAAGGTAAATCTCACGATCTTCCTTCCAACGATTAGACTGTTCTGAAGGAAACCAAGCTTTGATACCATGTTGAATTTTCATTAATTACGTTAACATTAGATTTACCATAGAAATTTGAACTTCTTTTGTATGCTCGTTTCTCCATAGACTATCTTGTAACATCGCCACACAACCATAGGCACCTACTCGTGCCACCCACGAGCATAACATATACATCTTGGGGGACCCTTCTACACAAGGGGAGAAATCCCAACAACTTTCTTATAGAGAATATCCTTGCCAAGACAAAATAACCAAGAACAAGCTCTATTTACTAGAGCAAACCACAAAGAAGATAATCCAACAACATAGATGTAGCACTCCCTCGCCAGAGCGCCAGGGTGTCTAGCCTCCACTAACGCACCACCAAGAGATAACCAACAATGCAGCTGCAACTCACTCTAGCTAGAGCGCTAGAGTGGTTGACCTTCACCATGCGCATCACAAAAGACAAACCCTAGTGAGAGGTATGAGGAAACCCTAACCAAGATGCACCCTACTTCCTTCCTTCTGCAACTGCAGCTGTAGTTGCATCTCTCCACCAAACTTGCGCTATATCTCCATGAGAGAGTGTGCCGAATGAGGAAGGCGCCACTCTTATTTATACTAATCTGTTGAGTGATTTTTCTGGCAGGGCCGACCTGACTTTCTGGAAAATATATTTTCTGTTTATCTTTTTCTTCTAGAGCTAACTTTACTTCTGGAGCATTATAATTCTTCTTTATTTTTTTCTGTGAGGCCGACTTCTCTTCTAGGATCTTCTTTGAATTCCAATGGTTTTCCTTTAACGTCTTGGCAAATTTATCTATAAGAAAGGTTATCACGGAGGTGAATACCTCCCGTAGCTACCAGAAACATCAACGCTCAACTCATTGTAATCTAATCCTAGTTAAGGGATTAGGATTTTAATCTAATCTTGGTTAGCGAATTAGGGTTAATTGATGTTGTAGAATGCCTAAATATTATATTGTGAATAGTTAAGTCAATTTAATGAGATACAGAGGTGCGACTCTAAGTTATGTTGGCTTTCTCAAGTAAGGGTTTCTAGGGTAGATCTTGTGTATACTATGTGTGAATGTGTCATGGTTTCTTCTATTTTAAGATTTTGTTATATTGCTTCCATGAATAGGTTTATCAATCTCTTCAGTAAGTGTAGACTTTTGATGTGTTGAAAATGACCTTAAGGGAAATCACCGATGACAAGACCTTTAGATTGGATGGTTTCTTGTGTGAGTTTTGCAAGGCAATGTGGGAGTCAGAGCTTTTATAGGTGTATAAAAAAGCTATGAAAAAGCAATCCCTTAGAGATGGCATTAACTAGGGTCTCATTATGGTTATTCCCTAACTTGGAGTTCCTAAGTTCATAATGAATTGGAGGTTAATTACTTTATTGAATATTTCTGCCAAAGTCATGGTTAAGTCCTTGATGCTTTATATCAAGCAAATCCTACCCAAAGTTATGCAGCATGAGCAAACAAGCTTCATTTGGGGATGTTTTATATTGGACAATGTCATAGCTATATGGGAGGGAATGGAGTGGGCTCAATCCCTAGGCCTAGATGATTTTTTCACCAACATGGATCTTTAAAAAGCTTATGATCATTTGGAGTGGCTTCTCATTCTAATTTTAGGCATGTTTAAAGCCTTAGGCTTTGGATCATTTTTTCTTAGTGCCATCAAAACTCTATTTGTTAAGGACTGTGCATGTCTCTTCAATAGCAAATGTAAATTAGAAGCGATTGGCATCTTTAGATCCATCCGACAAGGCTGTTTTCTAGCCATTGCCTTATATGTTATGGTCGTTGAAGCCTTGGGATACTTGCTATATAAAAAGGTGTTCCAAGGGCTTATCAAATGCACATTCCATTCTCTAAGTTTGATGCTGAGCAATTACTAAATGACCATTTTGTTGATGATTCATTCCTTACCATTCTAAAAGAACAATCCTCATTTGACAGCACTATTGTTTGTCTTCAAATATTTTGTTCTACATTGGATTCCATTATTCAATGAGCTAAAACCTAGTGTCATAGACAAAACTAGTGCCAAAATTATAGATGGCTTGAAGGCTAGTGGTGTGTTAACAGGAGTAAATGACCCTCATCAACCACATAGGCTTGCCCAGCGAAATGGCCCAATTAGACTTTTCTTTGTTGAAATGGAAAGCCCTTCGGTTATGGCCCAACTATTGTATGCCAGGTAAGATGTTTTGTTATGCTCTCTAATCTAATCTACTCTAAACTGATTGATGTAAAATGCAGGAATGTAAATGAAAATTGGGTGAATGCGGGAGTGAAGTGCAAGAAATGCAATTTGCTAAATGTAGCTAACTAAATCCTAATGAAAGGAGCAAAAGAACAAGATTTGGAAATGAAACCAATAATAGGGAGAATAGTCACACTTGTATAAGAAATATACCCGAATTTGACACACCTAACTCCATAAGTGAAATGATCCAATTGCTAAGAGCACTTCCTATCACAAAACTAGTCAGCAACGAAGCTGAAACGAAACATGATTAGACATATAGCAATAGGGAGAATAGTCCACCAACTTATGTACATGCATAATCAGATATCCTGAGCAACCAAGAATGAAGTCACTGAGAAGCTCCTTGTTTCATATTAGCCAGAAAGCATAAGATAAGTGAGAGAAAAAATCATAACACTATAGAATAGTCCACGAGTTAGAATGCTCACATCCACAAGCACCAATAGAATTGGGAAATGAGAGAATAGTCCAAGACCAAACACAACTCTACAAGAGTATAAACACACTAGCTAACAACAGTCTCTTCATTAACATGGGAAAATACCTTACATGCCAAAATGAGAATCCATTACTTGAATGAAAAGGATCTATTTATAAGTTTAGTTCATGGTTCTTGAACTTCCAACTTCTTGACTCTTCAATTACCCTAGATGACTCCTAAGGTACCTTCAATGACTCTTGAGCTTCTGGTTCTTGACTTATTACAAATTTCCTCTTATTCTCACTTTGATTATTCAATCCAATTGTGAGAATAATTGTCTCATGAAATTAAGAAATTACAATATTTCTCACACAAGTGAGGCTTCATAAAAAAACACTCTTGATCCAATGACATAGACTCCTATCACTTAGGTGTCCACTTCATTGTTCTTGTTCATATACTTTCAACACTTTAATTCCAAGCATTCTTTGCATTTGCATTTGGCTGGAAATTGCATTGTCTTTGCATTCGTTGCTTGTTTGGCAACAATATTCATCTTCCTCACTTTCATATCTCTTTGGGTATGAGGCTTGCTTGGCAAATGGCCCTTTTCTCATGCTTGGCAATACACTTTGCATTCTTCCTTGATTGGTTTGGTTCTAGATATCTTCTTGCTACTCGCACTTGTGACATTGCATTGGCACTTCGAGCTTGCTTTTCAATTCTCTTTCACCTTCACACGTGAACCTTATTTTTTCATTCACCTCTCTGCACATGAAAGCCTTTGGAAGCAAATGACACAATATCATGCCCGAACTATGATACTTCTTATCAAACGGAGGATACATACTATTTGGACGATTCAATAATTCGCTAAACACATTAAAACACCAATACCAACATAACTAGTTTAACGAGGACAATACATGCTTTACTAACAGAAAAAAATTAGAAGGATGGAGATGGAATAGATGAATAAGAACAAGGTGAGATTGTTTTCCCTCTTGGTAATGGACAATGTCAATCTTGGCAGCTTTCAATTGCTTGTGGTGGGAGAAATCATATTTAATTCATCTCTTAAAAAATTCCCATCAATTCCCATTATTTTTTAATAAATTTCATCAACAAGGTAATAACCAAGGTTGCCATGGAGTATGAGGTGTGTAACCGATAGATCTAGGGGAAAACAAGCATGAGGAATATGACTTTGGACTCGGACTTGATTTTTGGGCAATGTACAGTGGTTCCAAGGTCTTCCACTTGCCTATTTAAAAAACCATTATTTAATTAAAAATCTCATTAGCTTTAAGTAAGTCGTAGCAACTAGGAATTGGTAGGCAAGTATGCCTTTCGATCAATTGATTTATGGGTAATTGAGCACAAGAAAGAAGATTGCAGGGTCAAATTTTGCAATGCCTTGTGACCAATCAATTTATGTGTAATTTAGCAAGAGGAACATGATTCCAGATTCAGATTTTTCCCAACTACCACTTTGCTCTATGTGTCGGCTTTGGACAATTGTCTTGCCTATAACACTCAATAAACAAAATCAGTAAATAAAAAACACTTATGAAACATTACAAACAAGAAGAAATGATGGTGCTAAGCATGGAGAAGATTATCTAAGCCTAAGCACTAGCGACTTAAGATCTATGGGCAAGATCTTGGCTCTGAAGCTTGGCCAAGAAGCAAAATGCTACATTGACCATCTTGACGAGTAAAACACATCTCATCTTCATCTAATGTGCTGCTCAACCCTTCCACTGATGCATTTTGCTTGCTAGTGTGTTTTTTTGACTTGCTTAGGGTTAGTGGAGCCTTGAAATCCAAAAACACATTGCTTGATGCTCTGTAGCCCCTTTGGCGATGCATTTTTCTTCTCTGTGTGATTTTCATCTTGTCATGAGGCTCGACAATGCCTCTAAGTTACTTGATGCTCTAGGCAGTTGCAAAATGTTAGCTTTTGGGGTTACTCCAAAAGTGTTTTCACCTTGCTAGGTTTTGAAGTTCTGTAGCTCAAACAGGGACTTCCACATTGGTTTGTGTTTAACATGTGGAAGTTGTCATTAATACCTCTCAGAACTTTGGAAATTCACTTTAATATATATATATATATATATATATATATATATATTGGTAAGTAAGCACATTATATTACCTTCTGAAAAACAACAGAGATATACAATCAGTTTGCATGGGCTTACGTCACCATATGAGAAAACCAACCCAAGCCCAAACAAGAGTCAAAAAAATGTTCTCCTTATAAAGGCTATAATACTGTAACCAGATTGTAAAATGTTCTAAGAAATGATACAACATAGAAATCAAAACAGAACTAGAGGATGTGCCTTAAACTTGGAGATTGCAAAAAGAGTCATCTACCCTCTGCCATGATCAGCTACAGTGCTGAGAGAAAACCTGGTCACCATACGGAAGAGGAATAAGATCGTTCGGAAAGAGCATCTGCGGTGTAGCCTGGTTTGGTTCCTGTTTGAGCGGTGCCTGTCCTGCTTGTAGATCGAGAAGTAGGGTGACTTTGCTGTCCAACTGTTCAATTTTGAAATTGAGATCTGATATCTACCCCCTAAGTACAAAGTGTAGATTTTTGAGGAACTAGAAGGCTGCCCAACAGGTCTGTCTTTTGACCTCTTGTTGGGCTCTAAGTTTACTTTGTCAAGTCTGTCCTTGTTGCTGTTTTAGGACAACAAACACATCTGAAATTTCTGCCAAAAAATCTGCCTTCAAATTGATGGTTAAGTGCTCTTTGAAGGTGCCCTTGCAAGTGGTTTTATAATTGATGTTAACACATGCAAATGCCATAAAACAAATAACACTCCTCTAGGATCTTTACAAGCTCATACTGCTGATATACAACTAAGCATACATGAAAAATGAACAAGTGTATTTTTTGGTCAACATGACCATGGACAAACCCCCTCGGGGAAAACCAGTTTGAGATATATGTATATATATGAAGTTTCTTAAGCATGGAAAACAACTAGTAAGCAAATACAATGTAACCTGTACACATAGCAAGCTCCTCTCAAGCGTTGATAGCAAGTTCCTAGGGAAATGCGCCCAAGAAGTGCGCCCTCCTCTTTATTGTCCAAGCTAGACCACTAATGCGTCCTTGACCTTTCCTTTGGTTGATGGAGAAACCCTTGTACACAAATTGGCTCTTGTATGCTGCCTCAACCATGCACCAGTCAGATCTGCACTAGACTCACTCCAACATATGTCTACAAGCTTGCGCCCTCCTCCTCAAGTGCACCCTCCACCAAGCAATAGCACACACTAGCAAATAATGGAGCCTTTGTTAACTTTGGCAGCATCGATAGTCATTCTCCAATGAGAGGCCATATGGGCCACCCTGAGGCTAGCCAAGGAGATTTGGAGAATCAACCAGTCTTGTATTGACAAAAGCCAAGGGGAACGTACAACCTCTGTGAGTCAAACCAAAAGTCACGACGAACAAGATGCTATATGATCTTTTGAGTCAAGCCAAGGCAAAGATAAAAGCCTTGTAAGTCTAATACAAAAGTCAAGATGTAAGTCTAATGCAAAAGTCAAGGGGAACGTACAACCTCTATGAGCATAGACAGTCTAGTGCAAAAGTCAGGGGGAACATACAACCTCTGTGAGCATAGACAAACTAGTGCAAAAGTCAGGGGGAACGTACAACCTCTGTGAGCCTAGTCAAGCCTTGTGAGCCATGAGCAAAAGTCAAGGCATCTAGCAAAAGTTAGGTTGAACATAAAATTCCTATGAGCTAGAAACAAACAATTTCCTGATATTGCAAATGATGTAAATGTATTGATCTAGTGCGTTGGCATGTGTAACACCATCCACCATGAAGAAATTCGAATTGCCATGTTAAGAGTCAAGTTGAATGAGTTGTTGAACTCAAATTGTAAAAGGACAAGTTGTAAAAGTTGAATTGCATAAAGTTGCATGTTGCATGTCGCATGTTGCATGTTGCATGCGTGTCTAGTTGCATGTTGCATGCATGTCATGTGCATGCTGAGTAGTTTGCATGCATGTCCAGTCAAGGTCGAGTCCTAATTGAAGTGTTGAGGTTCAGTTGTAAACACATGCATTCACTTAGGCTATTTTGAGCCATCTCCTCTCTAGCCCTCCACTCCTATTTAAGCAAGAGGTCGACCCTCTTTTCTACACAAGTTATGCAGTGTATGAGTGAGGAAGAAGAGTGACGTATCAGTCCATAACAGAGTGGTAACAGGGCGCATATATCCGTCCATAACAAGGCGCATATATCCGTCCATAACAGAGTGGTAACAGGGTGCATATATCAGTCCATAACAGGGCACATATATCAGTCCATAACAGAGTAGTAACAGGGTGCATATATCAATCCATAACAGAGTGGAATAACAGTCCATAAAAGGTTGCGTATCAGTCCATAGAAGGCAGCAATAACAGTCCATAAGAGGCAGCAATATCAGTCCATATCAGTGCTGGTATATCAGTCCAGAAAAGGCAGCAAAAGAGCACCGAGGCAGCGCATAACTTCCTCCACAGTGCTGGTATATAACAGAGGTATTTATCAGCAAAGTACCTCAACATTCTACAGGTCATACAGTCAGGTCTAGGTAAACTTGGCAAGCTCTTTAAGAGCAGAATTTTCACGGTGGATATTTTGTAAGTGGTCATACATTATCTTTGCAATAAAAGGAAATTGTTTGCTGGGGTTTTTCTCACTGTATAGGGTTTCCCCAGGGTACATGTGGTGTGAATTTACATGCTGGTAAAACTACATGGTTTTTGCTATTCAGTCTTGAGTATGCTTTGTGATTCATGTTAAGCTAATTTCAAAGTACTGTCAAAATCTAAAGAATTCCTTACAGTTTACTATCAAGCTCAAAATTTAACATGGTAGCAGAGCTTAGGGTGTGAATAAGCTTGTTGAAGTGCAACAACATGGTACACACAGATCCAAGCAAGCTTGATCAAGTTTCCAGTGTGAGGTCCATGGCATCCTCCATTTCAGTTAGGGCCGAAGATAGACTCGAAGGAGCTTCCAACTTTAATGTATGGAAGCTCCGGATAACGAATATCTTGCAGGAGCATGATCTTGAGCAGTATATAACCACAGTGGTGGAGGAACCCACCACTAATGCAAGAAGAGCGGCCTTCAGGAAGAGTCAAGCCAGGGTCGAGTGAATCATCTTTGACTCAGTCAAAGACAGTATAATGCCAGCGATGACTTCGTTAATGACTGCCAAGGATTGTATGAATACCTTGGTGAATTTGTATGAGAAACAAGCACCAAGTTAGAAGAGGACACTTAAGCACAAGCTTAAGCATTTGAAGATGGAGAAAGGTGAATCATTAACATCTTTCTGTTTCAGGATAACCCAGATCAGAGATCAACTTTTAGTCACAGGTGTCACAGTGGATGATGATGATTTAGTGCAGGCTATATTTGATGGTCTTCCTTCTTCATGGGAGACTTTCCTATCCAGTGTAAGTGGGAGAGAGATTCATCCCACGTTTGAGAGGTTATGGTAAGATTACCTCCAAGAGGAGAGTCACAGTGCTGCCAGGAGCGAGCCAACCAAAGAAGAGCATTCAACATTAGCGTCAAGATTCAAGGGACAAAAGAAAGTCACTTTCCAGAAAGGCTCTCAGAGGAAGTCGAACACCAAAGGTATGTTCAAAGGAAAGAGTATTGATACATCTAAGATTAAATGCTTTAGTTGCAATAAGTTGGGTCATTTTACTAAAGATTGTTGGTATAGGAAGAAAAATCCAAGGAGAGGGAAACATCATGCCTCAACTGTTGAGGACGATAGATCCAAAAGAAAACAAAAAAGTCCTTCTAATGAGAGAGAAAATAGAAAAGAATATTACTTGGTTTTTGCTTTATCCAATACAATTATCACAGGGCTGAAAACTTGGTTAGTAGACAGTGGTGCATCAAAGCACTTGACAGGATACAAGGGGATCCTCTCAGATTTCAAGACAAAATCTTTTGCAGAGCAGGTTGAGCTTGGGGATGACAAATGTTACAAGATAGAGGGAGTAGGCTCTATCTCCTTGAGATTGGAATCTGGGGCTAGGCTTCATGCTGATGAAGTATTATATGTTCCAGGGCTTAGGAAGAATCTACTATCAGTTGCAACCCTTGAGTACAAGGGATATTGGGTGATCCTCAAGGACATGAAGGCACTTTTGTGGGCTAAAGGTAGCCACTTGAGTACATCAGAAACTATTGGGACTCGCAGAGGAGGACTGTATGTTGTGACAGGACAGTTAGTTCAGGCATTAGCTCATGATGAGACCAACTCCAATGAGTTGTGGCACATAAGACTTGGACATCTTCATTTCAAAGCACTTCCACATCTGCAGAATATGACAGGGAAACACATCAGAACCCTTAGAACATACAATGGAGGAGAGTTTGAATCTCTCTAGTTTGAGGATTTCTGCAAGGAAGCAAGAATCAAGAGACAGTTGACCATGCCATATAATCCTCAGGAAAATGGTGTTGCTGAGAGGAAAAACAGGACAATTTGTGAGGCAGCGAAAGCCATTATGTTTGACCAGGATCTACCAAATTCTTTATGGGAAAAAACTACCTCCATTGCCGTGTATATTCAGAATAGGTGTCCACATGCATCTCAAAGGACAAGACTCCTGAAGAGGTCTTCTCAGGGATCAAACTTGAATTAGGGCATCTAAGGATATTTGGATGTCCTGTATATATTCATGTCCCTAAGGAAAAGAGGACAAAGATGGAACCCTCAGGCAAGAAAGGGGTTTTTTTGGGGTACAATGAGAACTCCAAGGCTTACATGATATATGTACCAGGCCAGAGGCAGATAGAGGTAAGCAGGGATGTGACTTTCCATGGGGAAGCCACATTCAAGAAATCCAAAGAGCTTCAACAGGAATCAGAAGCAGTTCAACCAACTTCACCCTCTTCTAAAAAGAAGAGTCAGATGATCAGAGGGAGGAACCTCATGAAGGGCCAAGTGATGAGCCCCTAGAACCTACTGAAGAGTTAGAAAGAACTCTTGAAGAACCTCCAGCCAAAAGGAAGCCAAGATGGCTTAAAGAAACAGTGCAGGAAGCAGAAAAGATAGCTGCTCCCAAAGGAACTTTCAGGGAAAGTAAGAGGCGTCACAGGTTTGGAGGCTATGTTGCACTGATGAGCAACTTCAGTGATGCCGAACCTTCTTCATTTGAAGAAGCATATATATTACAAGTATGGAAGGATGTCATGCTTAAGGAATACAGGTCTATTCTAAAGAACAACGTCTAGGACATTATGTCGAGGCCAAAGGACAAATCAATGGTCTTTTCCAAATGGATCTATAAGATCAAACATGCAGACGATGGGAGTGTGGAAAAGTTCAAAGCACGATTTGTGGCCAGAGGATTCACTCAGGAAGAAGGAATTGACTACGACGAGACTTTTGCCCTTGTAACCAGGTATACTTCCATTTGAGTTATTATTGCTTTAGCTTCAGTTCTTGGTTGGAAGCTACATCAGATGGATGTAAAAACAACATTCTTAAATGGGAAGATTGAACATGAGGTCTTTGTGGAACAACCAGTTGGTTTTGTACTGCATAACAAAGACACAATGTATGCAAACTAAGGAAGGCCTTGTATGGTCTTAAGCAGGCTCCCAGAGTTTGGTATAACAGAATTGATGGCTTTCTTAAAAGCTTGGGCTTTGAGAAAAGTGATGCTGATGCGAACCTGTACTTCAAGGTAAGAGGGAACCAACTTGTTATACTAATCTTGTATATTGATGATATCTTTTTGACAGGAGATGAAGGGCTAATAGCCTTGTGTAAGAGGGAGCTAATCTCTGAATTCAAGATGAAAGTCTTAGGCTTGATGCATTACTTCCTAGGATTGGAAGTGTGGTAAAGACATGGCAAGGTATTTCTGGCACAAGGAAAATACACAGTGGATGTATTAAAGAGGTTTGGTAGGATGGATTGCAAATCCATGTCTACTTCGATGGTTACCAACCTGAGGAAGCTGCATGATTCTGATATAGGTTCAGATTTGGTGGATCCCACCATGTATAGTCAACTGATTGGATCATTGATGTATATGATCCATACCAGGCTAGATAAATGCTATGCAGTGATTGCAATGAGTTAGTTCATGGCTGAACCGAGACCGAGACATTGGGTTGCAGCAAAGAAGATCTTGAGATATCTCAGAGGGACCATTACCTATGGTCTAAGATATACATCCAATGGTGGTCTATTTCTACATGGGTATGCAGATGCTGACTAGGCAAGAAGCCCAGTGGACCGGAAGAGTACTTCCAGATACTGCTTCAGTTTAGGATCCGCTAAGAACTCTTGGTCAAGCCGGAAATAGGGATCCATTGCAAAGAGTACAATGGAGGTTGAGTACATTGCAACAAGTGATGTTAGCAAGGAATCAATATGGCTCAGAAAATTGGTTTCTGGGTTGTTTGGTGACAAGCTCGAGACAACGGTGGTTCACTGTGACAATCAAAGTTGCATAAAACTGACAGAGAATCCAGTATTTCACGACAGGTCAAAACATATTGACATGAATTACCACTACATCCGAGACTTGGTCCAGAGAAAAACTGTAAAGTTACAGTACATAGCCACGAGCAAGCAGGTAGCTGATATCCTGACCAAGCCTTTTCCATTGAGACAGTTTGTGCAACTGAGAGGCAAGCTTGGTGCCATCGAAAGAGTGCAAGTGAGGGTTTCTTCCCTGAAGAGTGTAGGTGCCAAGTGGTAGATCAAAAGGATGCATGTCTTTATCTCCTAGCAGAACCAAGTGGCAACGTGACCGAGAAGGGGTCGATTCTTGTGTGCACAAGTAGAGGGAGCCGCAAGTTTCCTAGAGGTCGAGATAGGGCGAGAAAAGGTTCGAGTGGGCCGTATCTGCTGTAGTGGACTACGTGAAGGGTGTTGGGGCCAGGTTTGGAGTTGGAGTGGAAGCCGAGAGGGAGAGAGGACAGAGCCATGCCCTCTCCCACTCATATAGAGCCTAGCTGTGAGGCTGTAAGTTCCCACAACCACACCTACAACCATAAAGAACAGGGCCATGAGGTATAGGCCAAGACCTAACAAACATGGTCTCAGATTCAAGCGAGATATTTCTCTTTGAAGTTATTGCCAGGTTAAGCACATTTGTAATTAATTTATGGATTTGCTGAAGCTGAATAAAACCCTCGTTCGTTGGTTTTCCCGGAGTTAGGGTTTCCAGGGTATTTCTGGTGTCCATAAATTGTGTGATTGGTTTCTTTCATTTCTGTTGTGCATTGCAAGGTTATTTCGTTTAGTTTATTTTTTGTTTCATAGATCAGAATTAGAATTTGTTGTTATTCTTGTTCTGGGTATAAATATCTATTGGATTCATAAATTAGTTTGTTGGTCATAAAGAAAAATAACAGGAAGGGGGCGTGGTATCCACACGGTTGATCAGGCTGCCCATCATAGCACCCCATGCAGGGGTTTAATAATTTAATTGTGAAAGTGAATGCCATTTTATAATTAATGGAGGTTAATTAAATGAAATGCCTAAGTTTTTGGCATTAATGAATTTAATTAATTAAATGAATCTTAACCATTGATCTCAAGTGAGGTGAGATTTAATCTCAACCATTGATCACTTTGGAGACTAGGGTTAGGGCTCAACTTAAGATTATAAAAGTGATCCAGGAGGATCTCCACATGGAAAATTCCTACTTTGCACACCATGCGATAAATCATTAAAAAATTTGATAATAGGTGGCAAAGAATAATTAATATTCCTGAATGAATTAATTAAATTATAAAAATGATTAATACTTAAAATGAGTATGAGAAACTCATGTATTAGTCATGCACATTGGAAAAATGATTAATTCTTGAAGTGAGTTTGAGAATCTCATGTATTATTCATTTAATTGTAAAAAAGGAAATTGCTTTTTAGGATCCAACTCACAAATTGGATTCCTAATTTTAAAGGGAAATTAGTTTCCTAGTCTCAAGGAGGAAGTTAAGGGTCTCATGAGTTTGTTTGGACTCTTCCTCACTTTATTACAAGTGGTTTCCTAGTCTCAAGGAGGAATTTAAGGGTCTCATGAGTTGGTTGAGATACTTTCTCATTTTTGTCCTTCAGTGGTTATTAGATCCTAAATTTGTGGATCTTGTCTCCTTGAATTATGGAGCTAAGGAAAACTATATAAACTCTTTATGTAAGCTTTGGGTTTCATCCCCTCGTGGATCACCCCTTGAGGGGTCCCTTTATGGAGTTGATGAGAGTGTCCATTTTTATGCCACATGCTTGTGAGAGATCACCCTTTGTTAGAGAAGATCGTCTCTTTGTAGGAGAGACATTGCCACATTATTGTGAGAGATCTAGCCTTGTACTGCCAGAGGATACCGTCTCTTTGTAGGAGAGACATGGCCACATGCTTGTGAGAACCTAGCTCTTCGATACTGCCACCTGTTGTGGGAATTCTACTGCTACTTGATGTGGGAATTCAACCCTTTTGCATTGTAAAGGAGAGTATCTTTGAAGAAGAGAATGAAGCGGTTCATGGATTTTATGAGCACGGAGACGTAGCCAGAAGGTTCTGGTGAACTTCGTTAACAACTCGGTGTTCTCTTGCCTCATGTGTTGATATTTTGTCTCATGTTTTCTTATGCATGTTTTATTTCCGCAATTATGTTCATTAAATGCATTAAGCAATGGATTATGGGACTAACAACACATTCACCAAGTTATATTCAATTTGGATTCAAGTCTTCATAAGCACATCTTTTCACCTTTTATGCAACCAAGTTCAATAGATCTGCAATTTTAAATCTGACCTTTGTTAAGTGGCCTAGAACCAAATAAAATTTGGTATCAGTGTCACCCCGGTTTCAGATAAAAAAGGTAGCCAAGGGGAGAGGAGGAGACACATACAAGCAAGGAGTCGGTGACTTGTTTGAGTGAAGAAGGACTTTCACTCTACCGATTTGGCACAAGGGGAGAAAGGATAACTAACCATAGGACTTTGGAGGGGCCCTACCAATAGGGCGGAAGCTCCTTGTCTTTCTATAACCCGTACAAAAAGTTGTAGGAGGGCCATATAGCCCACAACAACGCATCGTACAATAGGGCACATGCTTGCTTTGCAAGTTGTACGGGCCTTACCATGGGTCATACAGGTCGCATAGGTGGCCGTACGGGGGCAACACATTGGCAGAGTTTTTCTGGGGTAGATTTGCTGAGGTTTTTTCAAGGACAGATTTGCCAGGTTTGTTGGTAATTGTATTTTTCCCTTGTGGGCCATTTTCCCTGTAAGGGAGCCCTTGTATGCTTGGATGTTATTTAATGAAGAGCAGATTTGAAGGGAAAAAATTTGCTGTGCATCTAAGTCACCTGACACGTCCAAACCCCCCCTCGTGTTGCGAATCCTACGTGTCGGACACCAAACGGTAGGACACGTGTCGGATACTCATTTAGAACATGTCATGTTCACAGGACACGCGTGTCTTGAAAATAGGACACGTGTCCTGCTCAGAAAAGGACCCTGGCTCATGTTTTCTCATGCAAGTTGCAGCTGTGAGGTGTTTCAGTGTGCAATCAAGGGTTATTTTGCCTTACTAATTCTATTTAAAGAGGTCCCCACCCCCTCCATTTTACCCTCCCTAATAGTTAATGGTAATAGTTAAGTAAAAGTGGCATTCTCCTTTATCTTTCATTTTCATCCTTTTACTTAAATTTTTAACATTACCATTAATTGTTTCAGGATGTTTGAGAGTGGTTCCAACCTCATTGGACTTCATATGGAGAAAGTAGAATTTTAGGTC
>ML779015.1:250252-262995 GCA_009831015.1 Picea engelmannii | reverse complement strand
TTGTGTGTAGGCTCCCTAGGGTTTCAAGGATCAAGCAAATAACAACAAGATAACAATAAATGCAAATGCTAAACAACAACCATTCAATCAAGAAGTTTTGATGCAAAACACTTACAAGATCATGAAGAAAGCCAATCCACACAATGGGGGAGTTAATTGCTTGATTAGGGGAGGTACCTACCTAGGAGGAGCACTAGGCACTTGGAGAAGGGTACTTAACCCTTGGAGCTTGGGACCATGTGATATATACCTTGGAGATTGGACACTGTTAAATTTGTAGTAGCAGAAGGTGTCCATGCATTTTCCTAGTGTCCAAGGCATGAAGGGGACATTAAACATGACTAGGACAACTGATTCATTCTTGGCCTAAGTCTAACTTAGGAAAAGTATGAATAATCAAATTTTTGATTTTTCATGGACTTTTGGAACCCAGATTCTATAATTTTCTTTAGAAGCTTCTGTCGAGTGTTGAGTGGGTCCTAGGCTAGTGGGACGTGTTGTCGTCCTAATACACACTTGGGGTAACGTGGAAGAAACCTTCAATCCACTTAGTGTGTCTTTGGGGCCAAGTCTCGAGTCAAGGTGCTGTCACCTGATCCTCAACTCCTCCGTCTAGGCCAACTCATAGCGAAGCCAAGGGGGGTAGTCCCTATAAAAGAAAAACTAAGGCTTTTTCTAAACTAAGACAGAAAAATACTTTAGCCTAGGAGTTTATTGCTGAAAAATAAAAGTTCGATCACACTACTTAGCATGTATCATCATAAAGAACATTTGCTCATGAAACATTTATACATAAAAAGGATACAACCACTGCAATAATCAAGAGCATCAATGAGATTATATAACATGCATAAATAAATTGTTCACATAAGACGGATTGAAAATATGTTTTAACCAGTGCCTTAAAGGGAGTCGTTTGCCAGTGTAGATCGAAGATTTTATTAGGGTTAATTTTGTAATTAATTAGTGAAAGTGTTTGGCCCCTTAGGAAGCTTGTTCTTTGTTTGGACTTGCTGAGAATTTACTGAAACCTAATGGTTTCACTAGTAAATTCACCAAAAGCGTTGGATGTCCAACACGACGAACTGTCTTACTTCGCAGGTTGCTTTCATGCCTTTTCCTCCCAATGAACTCACAATCTTAAAGGATTGCCCTATTATACTAGCAAGTTTCAATTACTTTGATGAAAATAAAAGATGGATCATACACCCTTCTTTGAAATATTGAGGCACTTGTGCAAACACTTTGTAAGAAAAGAAATAAATGAGCTGCAACACATAAATTTATATACCTTGCTTTGAAATATTGAGAGAGATTAACAAGATATTTCTTAGCACTTTAGTTGCAAAACTGAATGAAGAAGGAAAACTACTTGAAACTAAACATTGCATGAGAATCTAAGCATTGGTTTAACATGCATGAAGTTAGAGTGTTGTAGTGTGTTTGATATTGATTGATTTGTGCAACTGATTATTAGATTCAAGCATGCACAACTTTACGAGAAAAGACAAGCCACAACACCAACCCCCCTAAGGGGATGAAGAAACTGGGCACAAAGGCCCGCCTTTATTACTTGTTACAATGGAGAACTTTAGTGTTCTCTTTGAGCTTTTAGCTCTTTTAGAAGAAAAGGGATCCTTATTGATGGATCTTTAAGAGGAGTACAAGAAGACAAAAAAGAAAAGAAACACTTCGTTTTGACGAAGTTACAACCCCCCAGGGTCCTTGAAAGTCTTGATTTTCGCCTAACACGGACAAAATCTCCTCTTGGATATGTATTTGCTGCAACAAAACAACCAACAAATCAAGTTAGAAATGATAGAAAGAAGCTTTAAACAAATTAAAAAATTTATCAAATTTTTTTTGTGGCTCATAACGAAAGATTTGTGGCTCATGGATTTTCTCAAAAGGAAGGTATTGACTATGAAGAAACATTTGCTCCTGTAGCCATATATACTTCTATCAGAACCATCATAGCTCTTGCAGCCAAAATAAAGTGGAAGTTACACCAAATGGATGTGAAGAAAACTTTCTTAAATGGTGTTATTGAAGAAGAAGTGTATATAGAACAAACACAAGGGTTTGAAGTTAAAGATAGAAAGACTCATGTCTGCAGGTTGAAGAAATCTCTGTATGGGTTGAAGCAAGCTCCTAGAGCTTGGTATGGCAAAACTGATAGTTTCGCGACAAGCTTGGGCTTTGTCAAGAGTAAAGTTGATCCTAACATTTACTTCAAGGTTATGAATGATGAACCGGTTATATTGCTACTATATGTTGATGATTTATTCTTGATAGAAGAAGATAAGCTCATCACAGACTGTAAGAAGAAACTTGCCGCAGAGTTTGAGATGAAAGACCTAGGTCCAATGCATTATTTCTTAGGTCTTGAAGTTTGGCAGAGCCCAGAGAAGATCTTCCTTAACCAAGGGAAGTATGCAGTTGAAATACTGAAGAGATTTGACATGTTAGAATGTAAAGCCATAAACATACCCATGGAAACGAATTTGAAGCTCATGGTTGATACTTCGTCAGAGTTGGTTGATGCTACTCTATACAGATAGATTATTGGATCGTTGATGTATCTAACGAATACCATGCCTTTGTTTTGAACACCTTGAGTTAGTATCTGGTGGAGCCCAGACGTGTTCACCTTGTAGCTGCAAAGCATGTGATGAGATACCTTAAGGCTATGTTGGATTATGGTCTCTGTTATATTGGAGATCATGACTTTAGACTGTATGGTTATACTGATTGAAATTGGGTTGGAAGTGCTTCAGACAGAAAGAGCACTTCAGGATGTTGTTTTAGTTTGGGGTCAACCATGACTTCATGGTAAAGCAAGAAGCAATCCAGTATTGCTCTCAGCATGGCAAAAACGGAGTACATTGCAACATGTTCTGCCAGTTGTGAAAGCATATGGCTTCGGAAGTTGTTGACAGGTTTGTTCGATCTATAGATGGAATCCACTGTGATTCTATGTGATAACCAGAGTTGTATAAAGATGACAGAGAACCCAGTGTTCCATGATAAGTCAAAGCACATAGAGATCTAGTACCACTACATTTGTGATATGGTGCAGAGGGGAGCTGTAAAGCTCCAATATGTTGGCACATATGAGCAGGTTGCAAATGTGTTGACCAAGCCTTTGTCTCGTGTGAAGTTTGAGTACTTCTAAGACAAGCTTGGTGTTGTCCGAAAGGACCTCGCTCGAAAGGGGGAGTGATGTTGATGATACTATGGTATCTTGACCAACAACGGGTAGCTCCGTTAGGATTTTATATCCTAGGGGATTGATCATCCCTGAGCAGATCTCGAAGGTCCGGTAAGGACGGTCTGTCAGAGTACATGTGCATGTATATGCCAGCCGTGGTCAGTAGTGGTAGCTCCATTAGGATTTTATATCCTAGGGAATCTTATGATTCCTAGGCAGATCTCGAAGGTCCAGTAAGGACGGTCTGTCAGAGTACCACGTGGTAGCTTGTTAGGATTTTATATCCTAGGGAATCTTATGATTCCTGGGCAGATCCCGAAGGTCTGGTAAGGACGGTCTATTAGAGTACCACAAATGTTGTTGTTGATGCACCTGTCTCATTCTGTTGCTACATGTTGATGATATTGGTGTTCCAACTTCGTTTGGTTGATGATGATGTTATTCTAGCTTCGTGCTATTGATGAAGATGTTCCAGCCTCGTGTTGTTGATGATGTTGTTGTTCCAACTTTGTGCTATTGATGTTGATGTTTCAGCTTCATGCTGTTGATGATGGTGATGTTACTCCAGCTCCATGCTGTAAACGATGATGATATTGATGATGAGAAAAACTTTTGATGATTTATAGATGTGTTAATCAATGTTCCAGATGCTGATGATGATGCTAACCTCTCCTTCTCTTGATGATGTTGTATTGAGTCATGTCAGTAGAATACCCTTCTCGTTAAGGGGGAGTGTTGAAATATTGTAACTTCGAAGAATATTCTAATTATATTTAAGTTATTATTTTATAGATCAAATTCCCTTTTGTGGATTGATCAAGTTGGTTCTTGTATAAGATCAAATCCCCTTTTGTGGATTGGTCAAACTGCATTTGTATAGTGGTATTTGTAAAGTCGGCCCCTAGTAATTATAAAGTGGTTGTAACCACTTCTAGGAGAAGTCGGCTCCACCAAGTGAAGAGACACAACCCTAGCACCATCTCACACGTGTATTTATATGTGAGGTTGGTGTATCATTTGAATACACACACTCACTCATCTAGTGCACATATCTTGAAGGCCGTTGTAGTTGCAAGAGGAAGGAGAAGAGAGGTGCATGCTCAGTCTTGGTCTATCTTTGGTGTTTTGGTCTTAGTCTTGGCATTGTATTGGCAATCTATTATTAACGAAGCTTTTGCTGGGTTTTCTCCCACATGAGGGTTTCCCAGGATAAAATGTCGCGTACCTTGTGATTGTGTTTCTTTTAGTGATCCTCTTTATGCTATTGTTTTGGAAATGCATTGAATGCTCAAGTAATTTGGAAATAACCTAATAACAACAGTAAAAACTTAACAATGTTGGTTGAATGATCATGTCCTTTAATTAAGTCATATCCCTTAATTAGAATGTGTCACTTCGTTCATTATTGTTTCATATATATATATATATATATATCGTCATTACAATTTATTTACTCAGCATGGGATGAAGGATGGTGTCTTTAAGGGGGGATTGTCATAATGTCTTTTTCTTGACCCCTAAGTCAATCTAAAAGAGGGATGTTAGTGTATAATGTTGACTTGGGTCTTATTATCACTACTATATTAATAATAACTCATTCCCGTATTGCACTATATAATTGGGTTATTTCCCTTTGTATTGTATCAACCACGAACATTTTATGTTCTTATTGAACATTTGCTTTCGGACACATCATGTGTCACAATGTAATGCCTTGTGGAGTCTGATTTAATATGATCCTTCTTAGAAATTTAAGGGTAAACTAGAAACATAAAATCCTTTTATTTTATTTACCACAGTAGTTATAGATCAGCAGTATATTTAAAATTTCTGATGTAAGCAATTACAGAAATAATACAAAAAATCTAAACATTAAACCAAAAAACAGATCTGAACATTTTAGACAAACAAGGAGCAGATCTAAACATTACATAAGAAAAAAACAAGGAACATATTTACCTGATTAGCTTGCTGTTATCCTCATTCTGTATGCTCTGAAAAAGCTATAAGAGTCATGGATCAAACCCCAGGGGTAGATCTCATCATGGACTTGTGAAACAGATTTTGCCAAGGAGGACTTAGGGAAAATATCAGAAAACTAGCCAGCAATCAAACAAAAGAAACTGGACTGAAGTAAGGACACCACTGTCCAAGAGAAGGGCCACTTACAGCCTTAATAAAAACTGTCCAGTAACATAGGTAGGACAGCAAAGGCAAACAGCAGTCAGATAGTGGCAGCAATCAGCAAGGAGAAGGAAGACAGCAGCTACAGTAGATGGCACCAAGAAGGAGAAAGGCGGCAGCACTAAAACCCCAAACAGCAACTCAAAACAACAACCTCACTCAGCGGCAGGCTAGTACGGCACCAATAGAGAAAAGGCAGCTGGAAAGAAGAGAGAAAGGGGGGTCGCAACACCCTTATACCAGAAAGAAGAGAAACCAAGGATGGCCGAACCCTATACCAGCAAAACCAAGGTAGCCGCACCCTTCAAACAGTGAGAGAAAGCTCCAAAGAGGATAGTTGTACCCTCCACCAGCAACAAGAAGAGATACCGTACCACCAAACAGCCGTACCCTAACCAAGAACTGAAACAAGGAGAGGCCACAGCAAAATTCAGACCAAGATTAGTATGTGAGGAAAATAATAAATGAGAGAGTAAGGGGTGAGGTTCTTTTTATAGTTTAGAAAGGGGTTTAGGGTTAATTAAATTAACCCTACCTTTTAGGTTTAATTAAAACCCAATTAAAACAAAATAAAAAATAATTAATATTTTTAATTATAAAAATATTAATTAGAAAGTCAACAAGTCAAAGTGACTAGACAAGACCAACACCACATTAAACATTAAGAAGGACGTGGCCCAAGTAAGGGGAGGGAACAAGACAAAGTCAAAGGGGTCTTCTTCAATGGCAAACTGTCCACATAAGTCTCATGATTAATTTATAAACTTTTATAATCCCAGCATAAGAGGAAAAAAATCAATGATGTGGTCATGTCCATCTTCGTAGCTGCTCCTAGGTCTCATGGACCATCCCGGGAGAGAATAAGAAGATCAAACATCAACATGTCTTGGTACTTTAACCAAGAACCTGCCTGGTCCTAGACCAGGATACCCCATAACACATCTGGGGGCCCTAGATTACAACTAGGGTCTTATCCACCAAGGTACAAAACCAAAGATCAACCCAAGCACTAAGCAAGGATTCCCTGGAACACATCAAGAGGCCCAAGAACACATCTAGGGACTTATATCATGAACCACCAAGGTACACAACTAAGGCTCAATCCAAGCACCGAGCAAGGATTCTTTGGAACACATCTAGGGACTTACTGCTTGGTATTTGACCAAAAACCCCAACAATATACTGGGGGCCCTCACTAGGGTCTTTTGCCATGGTTCTAACTGCTTGGTCCCAGACCAAGAACCCCAAGAGTGTACTGGGGGCCCTAGATCTTAGCTAGGGTCTTATGCTATCCTTCCCGAGAATGGCTCTTGCAGCTGCTTAAATTTAACAATCCTAATGATATATATCCTTAAACTCTAATAACTGGAACTTGTGAAGATGATGACAACCAAATGTTACAATTCAATTTTTCATGTACAAACTTCATCATGTTGAATGGGACAGTCTAGACTCTAGATAGAAGGAAGTTCAATATTCTCGATGATATGACATTTAGATGTAACTCGTATTTTTAGTTCTTTGTATACAAGCAGGCTTCTCAGATTTATACCAAACTAACATTATTTGATGTAACCTGTCTCAGGCTAATACTGTTACTGATCTCTATGTTAACCTTTCCTCAGAAAAAACAAAGTTGAACTGAAACCTTTACTGATTGACAGATTATTTGACATAGATAACAATGGAACACATTTGTCTTTGATCACTATTCACTTTGTCAAGGCATTAAAAAAACAAGGTTTTTGATGCAAAATTTATTTTCTCCTGTGTATATGTCATTTGAGTAAATGCAGATCATAATTATGTTTCACTTTTTTCGGTTGGGTAAAAGTTGAGCAATTGTACATGCTTGAAACATGGTAATAAACTATCATGATTTTTCTTGTGCTGAAATGAAGTTTTCTTTTTCTTTAGAATCTACCTTTGAATGAGTTTGTTGAAAACTTTATTTGGCTAAATATGGTTATGCAATTGTTGGGAATTTGTCTTTCATTGATTGAATATGATCACTTTTTTTCTTATTGCAGTACAACTTACATTTGCCAGTCTCTCTGATCCGGGCAGACAACAACCTCCCTCCATGGCGTAGAGACCTTCAAGAAGTGAGCTTTTGGATGCTCTAATGTTCATTCACGAGTTCATTTTCTTTAAAATTGAGAATGTTTTTCTGTCTTCAAATTTAGCAATATATCTATGGCTTGCTTTTGTTATCGAAAAGGTTTTCTGCCTCAGTGATCTCTCTATTAAACCAAATGTATAAACAATGAAAGTGGCATTTTATGCAACTAATTGTTTCTGTTTCCCTTTCCTTTTTAATGTTATAGAATTCTTGATCTTTTGAATGCATGCTTGACCTCTTGGGGTGCAGGATTGCGCTTATTTAACCTTGATCTAAAGAAAAAACCTCCACTATTTAAAGTTTTGAAGATATCGACATTGCCAGCAGTAGGGATGATTGGCATGGTAATGACAAGCACAACCAGGATCCACTGTTTAGTGGACTGGCAATCTCTGCAGCTTGAGGCAGTTACTGCATTTGGCATCCTTGTAATTATGGCATCATTCTTTGTGGCACTACCTAAGTCTTTGGCAGGCCATTTAGTCCGTTTGCTTTGTAATTGAACTGTTATTACTCGATCTTGAGGCTGTGCAGTTTTTATAATGCAGGTAGGGCATAATTTTTGGTAGTTATGTATATATGTCAGTGCATAGGAAAAAATACTATGTACTTCACAAGGTAACATCTATCATCTACTTGCTGAAATAAAAATCAGAATTGAATACTGCTGCAACTACTGCTACTGTTATGCTGACATTCTATACATCACACATCTATGATCTAACTTTGTTCCTTCGTATTTCGCTCAAAAGGGCAGGTCAGTGTTCCAAATATGCTTCTGCTGCTCTAAGTGGTCTTGGTCTTGGTCTTGTTAACCCCTATATTTTCACTCTTGGAGATTCAGAGGGTTAAGAGCCAGCATACACTGTTTAGGCTAGCATTCAGAGATTTTCCTAGAGTTTTAGCACTTGTGTGAGTTAGAGGTTGGTTCCCATTAGAGACAGATACAAGATTGGTATATGGTTGTTTTTGCTTTAGAGATAGAGTTAGCATAATTTCCCATGGATTTGAGAGATGTCTATTTATAGAAAGTGACCCTACTTTTTAGGAGACAGTGATTGGAGGCTCATTTGACAATTTTGAGCATACAATATTGGTTCTAGCATGATTTTGAGCTCGATGATACTTTTCCGGGGATCATGCAGGGACTTTCTATTTTTAGCAGGTTGAGCTCCATGCCTCAAAATAGGATTTTAGGCGTACAATGTTGATCCTTGAGACATTCTGAGTCTTTTGGACTTTTTCTGGGATGACTTGTCAACATTTCTAATTTTAGTAGGTAGAGCACTGGGGCTCGCATGTCAATTCTGATTGCGTATTTGGAATCCTCACGGAAAATCAAATCCGATGAGTAAGATATCATTGACATGCAACGATATTCTATTTTTAGCAGTGTCTATTTTTAGACATTTGCCACATGGCAGTGTTCTCCTAGTCATACTGGATGTTTTTGGCAGTTTCCTATTTTTTAGGAATCGGACCCTATTTTTTGTAGTTTCTATTTATAGCAAGGGTGGTCGCCTCCAAAGGTGACAAGTGGCAGGGTCAGATTCCGACAAATGGCAGTGATGCAATGTGACATGTGGCAGTTGGGTGGCTTAATTAATGAGGGGGCGCACTTTCCAAGGATTAAAGCAATTAATTAAATGAGGTGGATGTATGGATGAGGTGGCACATGACTCATGGGCGTATTTGCATTTTGGGCTAATTAAGGCATAACTTACCTTATCTCCCTTCATTCGTCATTAATTCACTTTTCGTGCATTAATTATCCTCGTTTCTCCTTTTTCCTTCACACGTGCCTCTTTTTATTCCCCTTTTCCCTATTTTCTAGCATTATTGCATCTCGATTTTCCCTATTTTTTAGCCTAACTCTTCTCTCTCCCTATTTTCTAGCTCATTTTCTTAAATGAGCCTCCATTTTTCCTATTTTCTAGCCTCCACCTTTTTCTCTCCCTATTTCTTAGCCTAACTCCTCTCTCCCTATTTTCTCATTGTCTTAATGAGCCTCCCTTTTCCTTATCTCTTAGCATTAATGTGCCTCCTGTTATCCCTCAGTTTGTAGTTTAGGTCAAGCAGCTAAAGGATAAGGGTCAAACTGGCGTAACAAGAGCCTTCCCACCCACTGTCACCTCGATGGGGGGCTCTTTCTATCTAGGGTGGCTAAGCCCAAGGGAGACGTCCCTGGCAATCTGGGGTTTTGAAAGGAAAAGGGTCAAAGGCTTAAGGTTAGTTTTCCCCTTCACAGATTACTGCCCAGAAGATAGTTAGATAAAGAAAAACCACAAAGAAGGCACCTATTTGCGAGACAAGACAACAATAACACTAGTACATGCAATAGTGGTTAAAACTTCATTAATCAATGACTATCAATATTTAAGGTACATGAGCATAATCAACAGTAAATATTGATGAAGTCAATGTTTGCAATAATGACAATGGCAATATAAAGTCACTTGTCAATAAATACCAGAATGATATAACATCCAATGAAAATGATCAATCCTTGAATTAACTCAATGCATTAAATATCATCAAATGCTCATATATAACAGAGTGCCGCGTCAATATCCTAAGGATGACGTTAGCTTTTATTAGGGTTAGTATTATAAGTAATACAATAGACAAAGAAGGTCAACGTTTTGTTATTTAGCCAATGAAAACTATCAATACATCAATGCCTATCATGGGATGACCAAGCCACAGTGTTTTCTATCAAACAAAAGCTCAAATAAGGCATGACGTCATCATCAATTTCTAGGTTAGTAGACGTTAGGGTTAGTTAGGGTTTCAAATTTGAGAGTTTTGAAAGATTGTTTTGGCACAACAAGCTCAACGTTGGAGAGAAAAACCAGTGCCTTAGGGTATTATGGAGTCAAAAGTAAGAGCAAGATCTCAGGAGGATCAAAATCTAGAGACTAGAGAGTTAGGTTCTATGGTGCTGCAATGGCAGGGCCCTAGAATCAAAACCCTAAGGGAAGGAGGCACATTCCGGTGTTGCTTAAGCAAGGCCTCATGCTCCTTCCTCTTTCTTTAAATATTCTTGGCAAAACGGCTAGCTTCAAAATACAAATCTAAGGGAGAAAAGTATTGCAAGAGCAAGGCTCTTCAAACCCCAAAAGTTAAAATCCTAGGTGTAGAATCAACTAGGCCTAGGACGTCACCTTTATTCAATCTATATCTCAAAGCTAACTCAGAAAAAGGATGATTAGTGTAGCAACGACTAGGCTATATCTTCCTTAATCATTGGCTAAAACAAGTTTCTCAATCATGGGGACATATAGCAAGGACCTACTTGTGTGCTTGCTACCTAGGGTTTCAAGATTAAGCAATATAATAGCAATGTAATATCAAATGTAAGAGATTTAACCTACAACCATTCATTCAAGAAGTTTTGCATGAAAAATACACTTACAAATCATGAAGAATGCTCATCATACCCTATTTGTAAACCTTCCAATGAGAGAAACACCATAAAAATGCCAAGAAGAATCCTCCACAAGAGTTGCGCCTCACTTCCAAGAGCCAAAATACCAAGACAAAGACTAAAAGTGTGTCTCTCACAAGAGAGTGAGTTATGTTATGATCAAAATGAGGTCCAACGTCCTCTATTTATACCAATCTATGACATTTAATTTTAAAAATAGGTCATTAAAACAGCCGACAAGGCTGACCTTTAAAATTTACACTGTTTTACATTAAATGCTAAAAAGATGTCATAAAATGAGTTAAAAGGGGGACGTTAGGCCCTTCTGAGGGAGACGTTGGCCCTTTTTGGGCAAGCTCAGCATCCAGGAAGCCAAACGTTGGCCCTTCTAGGGATCCTCCAAGCTGCCACACGTGCCAAATGACCTCAGCACCCTGCCACATGCTCCAGACAACGTCCAGCTCTCTCAGGTGACGTCCTGTCCATCAAAAACCAATGCCTCATCTGCAGTGGGTGATCCCCCCTAGGCCGAGCTCTGCCAAAGTGTCCTGGGTGGAACATCCTTCTTCCTTTTGTGCAATGGCTCATCACAACATTGTCCTGTCTCTGCCATCCCAACAACCATCTGATGGGCTCTTCAGCCCCATGGAGGTCCGAGCTAATCATATCCCCATGTGTACCGGTCCACTGGTACCTGTTCGTCGGGTATAGTCCTGCACAGCAAAAACTACGCCCTCCATGGGCTCATCAGTCCTCGGGATCATAGCAATGTCAATCATATTTCATCATTAAATTTATCAAATACATGCGTAAAACCCCTAACATATCCTCTAAGAGCTCAAAGACATTACACATATCTACTATACAAAGTTGAAGAAACAAACATAACAACTTATTGGGCTAATATCCACAAGAAAAGGAAAGTTTCCACAGAGGATCATTCAAGCCATGTTCATGAGGTGATATGGTCTGGGGATGTCCAGTCATAGTAAGGCCAAGGGTAGGTGTTGTCCATGTGTGCCTTTGTAGGAGGTGAGCTGTACCCGCCATGGATGCACTTTTTCCAAGCCCCTTTTATTGCCTTTATTTTTCATTTATTGTTTTTCTTTCTTTTTTACTTCAAGGTCTGACCAGAGGACACTACCTTGGCGTGGTGACCAGAGCTGACAGTGTTACTCACTGGTATCTTCACAGAAATGATAAGGCTGGCTCGTGATGAGACCCCCTTTCCCTTGGCCATGCAACCAAAGGTCATTGTCCTGGCGTGGTGACCAGATAATGGCAATGTCATACTGCTGGATACCTATGAACATAATGAGTCGGCTCGTGATGAGACCTCCCATCCTCTTGGTTAGGTCTTGTTTTATTATTTTTCTTAGGGTCCCTTTAGTTTCTTACCGAGAGGCCTTTTATTGCCTTCTCGGGGATCCCTGGGCGAAGCATCTCTAGGTTTTATTTCTTATGGCTTTTATCTTTTACCAGTTGCTTTTACCCCCTGGGCCTTTAGCCCCTTCTTCCCACAGGACAAAGTGTAACCCTCAAAAGGTCATCCTAATGGCCGGACTAGGGGAATGGGGTGGATGTGTGGGAGATAAGATGTAAAATGATAGAATGGTGGGAGCGGACGATGGCTCTGCAAATCCCCCCTGGTGGCTGACCAAAACCCATGAATACAAGCTTGCTAGGTCACCCCGTTAATCACCCCAACAATGGTCAAGTGGATTAGTGTAAGATCCAAGCAGTTATCAGAAATGTAAGGAACCTGATGCATATATAAGAAGGTTATAACGATCAAACAT
>ML779015.1:182980-194049 GCA_009831015.1 Picea engelmannii | reverse complement strand
TTTCTGACTGAGAAGAGGTTTGTTAGGGCATCGTACATCTTCTTAGACGAATCAAGATGGGAGATGTAGGGTATCAGGTGGTCTTTTATAGAATCCACTATGATACTCATGGCATTGATGTCATTGTCTTTGAACTTCTCCATCACTGCAACGTTCTGCGGTTCGTTTTCTTTTCCTTCTTCAAACTCTGGTTCCACAATCTTTCCTTTCATGATATCCAACACTTTATTCTTGGCAAGGATGAGATCAATCCTTGTCTTCCATGCTCTGAAGTTAGAAGCCCCATCTAACTTGTTTTCTGATTTCATAGAGTAAGTCATGGTTGCCTTGACTTGGTCAACCCTAGATTTGACCCAAAACTCAAGCTTGACGTCTTAGCTTGCTGAGAGTACTAGAAGATGCGCTAGGCTAGGGCGCACTAGTCTATTCGCAAATCAGGTCATTCCCTTCACTTAAGGTGCCTTAACAAGAGGGTTAGGGTTTCTGCAACTGCACCTGCTGGTAACCCTAGCGACAGTGCTTTAGTAACTGCTCCTGCTAGAAACCCTAGCGGTAGTTCTTCAACGAGCTTAGTATCCTTATGGCTATATTCCCTTCCAGTGGTTAGACTGAATGAAGGAGGTGTGGGCCCATAACCTGTTAGAATGTAATGGATGTGCTCGTTTATTCATAGATAATATCACTATTGTCACCCAACCATAGGCCGAAGCCACCCTCGAGCACCTTAACCTTGACAGAGAATCATTCCAGAAGCAAACCCTAGGCTAGTTAGCCAAACAAGATAGCGCACCTCTCTCCAAGGATAACACACCAAATAGGAGTAACAAGAGCTGATCAAAGAGTCCAAACCATAACCAAGAGAGAGTCCAGGTCGAATCCAAAATCTGCTAGCTGCGCACAAACTGGCCAACTGCAGTGCGCACAAGTGTTGCTTTTGCAGTTTTGAGAATGCCTGCCAGAATGAATACTGGCCTCCTGTATTTATACTAAAACTGGCAAACTGCCTGGGTCGACTTCTCATTCTGGATGCCTATTTACTTAGTATATAATATTTTCTTTAGTCGACTTCTTCTCTTGGAGGTTAATAACCTAATACAAATTATCCTCTTGAGCCGACTTGTCTTCTAGGGTTATTAGCCAACTAATTAGGATTTCTTCTTGCTTCCCGGAATATTCTATTCTCGTCAGGTTTACACGTGGAGGTAAATACCTCCCGCAACTACCATAATATCAACACTCCCTCCTAGCTAGTGAGGTATTTGAAGGTAATGGTCTTGAGCACAAACATAACATTTAACTGGTAGCATCAACATAGTCGTATAGACTAACTCATGATTAGGTCATGAGCACCATCATCACTATCGGTGTCATCAGCTGCATCATCTCTTGAAACCATACTCCATCTAAGTAATTAGACATGCTGCTGGATAAGTCACTCACTCCACATAGTGACATAAGAGCCATTCTTCTAATCCAGACATATGTCCTAGAAGAATAAATCTCCTGGATCATTTTCCGTCTAGGGAATCTCTGTCCATTGATCATTCATCTAGCTGATAATCATTTCCAACACTACCGATAGTTTTCAGGGCAATCGGAACAATGTCATTCAATAGAACACAACTGTGTCTATCCATAGTAGTACACAACTACAATCCAGTGGTACACTACCACACCAAGTAGCACTTAGATACTTGATCGATGACATATAGTCACAACCAGTGGAACACATCCACCACAGTAGTATACATCTACTGTCCGAAAACATACAGTCTCCATAACAATCATATTATCTGATATCAACTTGCACATAAAACATTGTTATGATATAAACTGAATCATCTGGGCCATTCTTCCACTCACATCTGTGAGATCTGGAAGAGCATCTGCCCTCAGAAGGTAAAACATCAACGATGAGCTATCTGGACTATTCTTCTCAAGCAAGGAGGAATAATTGTCCCGATTTCTGAGCCTAGACCATTCACCTATCTGGGCCATTCCTCCGGCACTAAACAAAGTGCAACCTGGAGAGAATGAGTCTGCCCTAGGGAATGCCTGTCCCTGATTGCTGAACCTGGACCATTCACCTATCTGGGCCGTTCCTTTGGCACTAAACAAAGTGCAACCTGGAGAGAATGAATCTGCCCTAGGGAATGATTGTCCGGACCATTTCCTAAGGAAATGACTGTCCTGCACCAATCTCCAAAACARACCGTTCTTTGAAACTGCTCACAACTATGAGCTTCGAAAGAATGATTGTTCGGCGAGGCGGACCAGTCTTCTTGACCACTACTAAGAGTGACCGTCAAGAAGAGAGACTGTCCTACACCATTCCCTATGTTAACCACAAGGGGAATCGCTGTCTATGGTACATCAACAATCCATCGAACCATTTTCATTACGAAAATGACCGTTCAATCTGGACCATTTTCCGAACTGGAAAATGCCTATCTGTCAGAAATCTCAAACCACTTTCCAAACTGGAAAGGAACTGCTCATCCTGGACCTTTTTTCGAACTAAAAAATGACTGTCCATAAATCAATAACACATCAGTGCTCCCTCCCAACCTGGGAGTCATCTCTTCCTTTTTCAATAAGGAAGTCGTCTCCACGAGCTCCAGCTTGAGTACGCAAACTCTTTCATTTTGGACAGAGGATTTACCAAAATGTCTGCTTATTTGCTCATCTGTGGAGATATATATCGGAGAACCTCTTTCTCTTTTTTGGACTTCCTCAAGGAGAGTGTAATTCTTGATCTCAATGTACTTTGGTCTTTCTGGAACACTGGTGTTCTCTTGCAGGCTTCATATAGATCTGATCAATATAGTATATCATTGTTGTCTTTTGCTTCATGCTAGCTCATAACATCGTGGCAAGGGTCAAACTGGATCCATAGCTAGTATAATCCGACCATCCATCTGATCTCTCAAAGTGGATGAGTGGATGTAGAATAGATTTGTTGCATTATTGTAGAGGGTTTCTAATTTTGTTCTTTTAAACTTACTAACTATTGAAGAAGACCCAACATTCTTCTTGCTTTTCTATGGTTGCCAGAGGCCATTTTTTCTTTCCCTAGTTAATCCAACTCATTTACTTGGTCGATTGAGCTCCCACCTAGTTGATCGAACTCACCTTGTTGATTTCTTACCCACTAGCGACGAGCCATATGCGGTTATACAGGTTATACATAGCTTTGTTGGGCGCCTCCATTCCTAACAAATCGACTTACCTTACCTGTTGGTCGATTTCTCATTCTTTGATTTGAGTCCACGGTTGCTTGGGTCGATTCCTCATTCCTTGGGTCAACTTAGAGGGTCGTACACTGTAATTTCATGTTTGGCTAAGTGATTTCACTTATTTGTGGGTCGTACGCCCTTCCCATGTGTCGTACGATTTCTTTGGATGAAATTCACTTGTTGGTAATGTAGTCCCGCTCCCATAGACCGTGCACTACAATTACAGGTTTCTTGGTCAATTTCTCTTTCAGCTAGGTTGAATTGCTTCCATTGCCTGGTCAATTTGCATTGGTCGGGTCAAATTTCTCATTGGCTAAGTTGGCTTCATTCCCTGGTTGACTTTTCATTGGCTAGGCCTTAGTCAAAGCGTTTCACTTGGTTGTTGGGTTCCAATTGTGAATAATTTAACTACTAGAAGGAATGAACTTTTGCTAGACTTGACAAGCAATGTACAAGTAGCAATCACTCGCATGGAGAATGTAATGTCCCCACTTTGGGACATCATCACAGTGAAGAGGTTTATGATGACCAGAGTAGCTAGATAGATGTTATAGCGAGTACAGGGGTTATTGAGAGGCATTGTGGGGTCCAGCTTGCATTGCTCATCATATTTCATCATTATGATCCATTCCACACAGGTTGGCTTCGGTTTCGTTACATTCCGATGATTTCCATGATTTTGACTATTTTGGGCTATAAGTCAATTAAATTCATTGAAGAGGTCATTTTGGGCACATTACTTGGAGGAACCTCTCAGTGTAATAGCTCATTGGAATCGGGAGAAGCAACACTACAGGATGGGATGGTGAGAAGTGACTTTCAGTAGCCAGGGAAGCCACAAGGAGAGATAAGGAGCTTTACAGAGGTAAAAAGGTTAATTAATTAATTAAATATTAATAAAATGAAAGTCACTTTGGAGGGACAAGGTGAGCCAAAAAGTATAAAGGAAAGGCACGGGCCTCTACTCATGCATTCATGTATGTTTATCTTTTTTATTTCTGGCTTCTAGCTAGAGGGCCCATCTCTTGGGGTTTTTGAGGGTTTTGACTTAACAAACTCTAGAGGACGATTCGATGGTGAAAGATTCCACCTAGCTTGTCCCAAGCTTGGTCTCGGAGATGCAATACTCTCCCACACCATTCTAGTTCCAGATTTACTCAGTGCAGGAGGGTTTTACACCAGCCACAGGCACAGGAAGAGAAGGAGGGCACACCATTTGGTTTCGAGCAAGGGGGGCGCACCATTTATTGAAGGAAGGTTCGTTGCAGGAGTTTGAGGGATCCCTTGGAGGTTTGAGCACTTTTGTTTTACTTGCGGGGCCTTGGCCATGATTTCTAGTGCCTCTTGAGAGAGTTCTATGGTACATATTATTTCCTAGAGCATTGGGACGAATTGGAGAGGACATTTTGGAGATTCGGATCTATTCAGTTTGGAGGGGTTATACTTCAGATTTGACCCTGAGACTTCACATAGTGACTTGCAGTGTCCCAATCTATCTTTTTAGCAAGTTTCAGGGCATTTGGAGGCCTCCTTCATCCGGGTCGAAATTATAGGGTTTGACAGTTTTAGGAGGGTGCAACTCCATTGGAGGATTCAACATTTGGAGGAGTTTCCCTTGGTATTTCTGTTTTAGATTTCAGGAGGGGAGTCTACTCATCCCGATCTACAATTCGACATCTTCAGCATAGCATTTGGAGGTCTCCTTCATCAGGGCCGAAATTATAGGGTTTGACAGTTTTAGGAGGGCGCAACTCCAATGGAGGATTCAACATTTGGAGGAGTTTCCCTTGGTATTTTGGCTTGAGATTTCAGGAGGGGATTCTACTCATCATGATCTACCGTTCGACATCTTCAGTGTAGCATTTGGAGGTCTTTGACAGTAGGGCCAAAATTGTAGGGGTTGACAGTTTCAGCAGGACGTGGCATCTTCCATCTTGGGGATTGACACTTCATACGGCCCAGATCTTCTTGTATTGGTATTCATGGTATATTCAGCCTTTGGAGGCTTATTGTAGTCTTCTTTGGAGCATTTTGTAGCAGCTTCTATTGTCTATCTTCTTAGCCATCTGTTGAGCATTCCAGATCGACATCTTCATTGTAGCAGGTTCTTTTATTTCATGAATAAAATCAGATGTGAGATGTTTTGGCTTGTCTATCATATTGCATATGGTTGAGGTATGTTCCATGATTATATCTTCTTGTTTATTGCTGCAAAACACAAATAAACACATCAGTAAAACCCTAAGGCTGAAATCAAGAGGCCATCCTGCAAGTAAACACATCTAAACAAGTAGATCAACAAAGTGTTTGAGGAAATGCCACAACTAGAGAAGTTTTAAAGACACCCAAAACCGTGATGTTCTTGGCATAATGGCTTGGGATCATTACATAGAACAAGCTATCCAATTGCTAGTGATTTCAAACCCGGTTTGGCATCTGTGCCTATATAACTCTAAGCATGAATAGATAGATTTTGAGTCCTTATTTTGAAGAAGTGGCATTGAAGGTACTGGATTAAATTATGCAGTAGTAGAAGGTTGGTTGAAGACCCCATAGGCCAAGCATAGTGACCATCATTCATTCTTTCTTCAAAAGTTGGTAGAGTCCTTGGTAAGCTCAGAACTAGGGTGATCTCAAAAAGGCACCCCTACGGCTAGTAGAGGGAGTGCACTGGCAATAATGGCTAGCATTGGTCATACCTATCCACATGTAGAGTAGTGAATCGGATCTGAAAGAATCCTTAGGAAGTTCTCAATCAATTGCACTTCTAACTAAGCAACAATGGGTTTATTGATTGACATTGTAAGTTGGTTGATATGTGTAGGCTACACAAAGTACATAGGCCTGGTAGCCATGAATAAGATAGAGTTTAGTTTGCATTCAAAACTACCTCAAGAAAATAAGTCTTGAAGCCAAGAAGTGGTTACGTGTGCAGGTGACACCAAATACAGAGAACTCTATACAAGACTGAGAGAGCAAAGATCAAGACTTTAATTCCGCACTAAGGATCCATGTTGGTGAAGCGAGTGGACTATCAGTTCCTTGTTTACGGATCAATATTAAACCCTACTAGGGTACTCCTCCAAACAACTCCTTTATTGCCTTGATAACTCTTCAAATTGTTAAAGTTAGAGTTGTTATTAAGTTCTTTTCAATTTACTAGACAATAATAGCATAAGCAGGATCATTGAGAGAAACACAATCACAAGGTACACAACATTTTATCTTGGGAAACCCTCACGGGGGAGAAAACCTAGCAAAAACTTCCTTAATATAGATTTCCAATACAATGCCAAGATAAAAGACCAAACCACCAAGAATATCCAAGACTAAGCATGCGCCTCTCTCTTCTCCTTCTCCTAACTGTAACTTCCTTCAAAACTTGCGCACTAGATGAGTGACTTGAGTGAGTGAGAGAATGAGGTGCCATCCTCTCTTATTTATACTAACTGATAGGCGCTAGGGCTATGTCTATTCACCAAGCAGGATCGACGTCTTCCAATAGTGGCTAAAACCACTTTAATAAACCCTAGGGGCCGACTTCTCAAATACCACCATATGAGTATGGTTTGACCAATCCACAAAAGGGGATTTGGTCATACATAAGTCTCGACATGATCAATCCACAAAAGGGGATTTGATTTATAAGATAATAACTCAATTATAATTAGAATATTCTTCGCAGTTACAATATTTCAACACTCCCCCTTAACAAGAAGAGTATTCTACTGACATAACCCAATACATCATCACCAGGAGAGAGAGGGCAACAACATCATCAGCATCTGGAACAATGACTGGCATATCTACAAATGATCAGAAGTTTTTCTCATCATCAACATCATCATCGTTCACAGCATGGAGCTGGAATAACATCATCATCGTTCACAGCATGGAGCTGGAATAACATCATCATCGTTCACAGCATGGAGCTGGAATAACATCATCATCATCTGCATCAACATCAATTACCATAACGCTAAGGCAACAACATCATCAACACCATCATTAACAACATCAGGTTAGTACAACATCATCAACAACAACACGAGGCTGATACAACATCATCAACAACAACACGAGGCTGATACATCATCAACAACGACAGCACGAGGTTGATACATCATCAACAACAACAGCACGAGGCTGAAACAACAACATCATCAACACGACTCTGAGATAACACCATCATCATCATATAGCAACAGAATGAGGCAGGCGCAACAACAACATTTTGTGGTACTCTGACAGACTGTCCTTACCGAACCTTCGGGATCTGCCCAGGAATCATAAGATTCCCTATAATATAAAAATCGTAACGGAGCTACCACGTGGTACTTTGACAGACCTGTTAAGTTTTGAGCTATTATTAGGTTTCTTTTCAATTTACTAGATAACAATAGCATAGGTAGGATCACTGAGAGAAACACAATCACAAGATACACAACATTTATCCTGGGAAACCCTCATGGAGGAGAAAACCCAGCAAAAACTTCCTTAATATAGATAGCCAATACAATGCCAAGACAATAACCCAAACACTAGAGAATATCCACCACTGAGCAATGCGTCTCTCTCTTCCTTCTTCTCCCATTTGCAGCTACCAAACTTGCGCACTGGGTGAACGAATGAGTGAGTGAACAAATGAGGCGCTGACTTCCTTTATTTATACAAACTGGGAGGTGTTGGAAAGGTGTCTCTTCACTGAGCAGGGCCGACTTGTCTTATTAGTGGTTAAAACCACTTTAATTAGCCATGGGGCCGACTTCTTAATTTACATAATATATTTAGGGTTTGACTAATCCACAAAAGGGGATTTGGTCAATTACAATGCCCGATATGATCAATCCACAAAAGGGGATTGATCTAATGAATAATAACTCAATAATAAATAGAATACTCTTTGCAGTTACAATATTTCAACACTCGCCCTTAACAAGAAGGGTATTCTACAACATCATCAAGAGAGAGAGAGGGAAGCAACATCAACAACATCTGGAACACTGATTGACATATCTATAAACCATCAGAAGTTTTTCTCATCATCAATATCATCATCCACAACAGGGAGCTAGAATGGTATCATCATCTGCATCAACATGGATTAATATAACACTAATGCATCATCATCATCAATAACATCACAAGGCTGATACAACATCAACAACAATTGCATCACAACACAAAGGCTGGAGTATCATCAACAACAATAGCATCACAGCACGAAGGTTGGAGCATCATCAACATCAGCACTAGGCTGGAAATCTTCAACACGAAGCTGACATCTCAACAACATCAACACGAAGCTGGCATCTCAACAACATCAACACGAAGCTGGAAATCTTCAACACGAAGCTGGCATCTCAACAACATCAGCACGAAGCTAGAAATTTTCAGCACGAGGCTGGCATCACAACAACATCAACACGAAGCTGGAAATCTTCAACACGAGGCTGGCATCACAACAACATGAACACGAAGTTGGAAATCTTTAGCACTAGGTTGGCATCACAACAACATCAGCATGAAGCTGGAAATCTTCAGCACTAGGCTGGCATCAACACTACTCACTCTTTCGAGGGAGGGCCTTTTGGACTACACCAAGCTTATCTCAAAAGTGCTCAAACTTTACACGAGATAGAGGCTTGGTAAACACATCTGCAACCTATTCATCCGTGCTAACATACTGGAGCTCTATGGCTTGTCTCTGCACCATATCACGGATGTAATGATATTAGATCTCTATGTGATTTGACTTGTCATGGAACACATGGTTCTCTGTCATCTTTATGCAACTCTGGTTATCACATAGAATCACAGTTGTTTCCATATCCAGATCGAATAGACCTGTCAACAACTTCCGAAGCCATATGGCTTCACAACTGGCGGAACATGCAACAATGTATTCTGCTTCTACCGTGCTGAGAGCAATGCTTGATTACTTCCTACTTTGCCATGAGATCACGGTTGACCCCAGACTGAAACAACATCCTGAAGTGTTCTTTCTGTCAGAGACACTTCCAGACCAATCTGAATTGGTATAACCACTCAGTCTGAAGTCATGATCTCCATTATAATTGAGACCACAATCTAATGTACCCTTAAGGTACCTCATCACATCTTTTGCAGCAACCAGGTGAACACGTCTGGGCTCTACCAGAAATTGACTCAAGGTGTTCACAGCAAAACATATATCTGGCCTGGTGTTCGTCAGATACATCAACGATCCAATGATCTGTCTGTACAACGTAGCATCAATCAATTTTGACGAAGTGTCAACCGAGAGCTTCAACTTTGTTTCCATGGTTGTATTCATGGATTTGCACTCCAACATATCAAATCTCTTCAGTATTTCAACTGCATACTTCCCTTGGTTAAGGAAGATCTTCTTTGGGCTCTGCCAAACCTCAAAACCTAAGAAATAGTGCATTAGGCCAAGGTCTTTCATCTCAAATTCTGAGGCGAGTTTCTTCTTACAATCAACAATCAGCTTTTCTTCTCCAGTTAAGAATAAGTCATCCACATACATCAACAATATAACAGGCTCATCATTCATAACCTTGAAGTAAAGGTTAGAATCAACTTTACTCTTGGTAAAGCCCAAGCTCGTTAGGAAACTGTCAATCCTTCCATACCAAGCTCTAGGAGCTTGCTTCAATCTGTACAGAGCCTTCTTCAACCTGCAGACATGAGTCTTCATGTCTTCAACTTCAAACCCTTGAGGTTGTTCTATATACACTTCTTCTTCAATGACACCATTCTGGTGTAATTTCCACTTCATCTTAGCTGCAAGGGCTATGATGGTTCTGATTGAAGTGTATCTGGCTACAGGAGCAAATGTCTCTTCATAGTCAATGCCTTCCTTTTGAGAAAAGCCATGAGCAACAAACCTTTCTTTATATTTCTCAATACTTCCATCAACAACATGTTTTATTTTGAAAATCCAGTTGGATGATACCACATCCTTGCTCTTTGGTCTGAGAACTATTTCTCATACATCATTCTTTATAATGGATTGGTATTCTTCTGTCATGGCATCTGCCCATTCTTGCTTCTGAATGGCTTCTTCAAAGCAAGTAGGCTCCTTCTCTAAGAGATCACACATCAAAATCATATAACTGGAGAATGGCTTGGGTTTTTTGACTTGTCTCATGGTTCCTGTTATCCTCGATTTCATGGGATAACTAGGAGATCATGTCTCGAGGCCCACAGGTCCTAGACATGGAGCACCGAGAGCAGGATTGACCTGAGCATGGCCCTGGAGGGCCCATCCTTCTTCTTCTTCATCAGACCTGTCCTGTCAGCAGCAGCATCCATCACCATCGGCTTGGACTTGCATCGGAGAAGACTCTTGCTCCATGAGGTAATTGGTCCAGGTATCATGGTATGTGTCATGTTTGATCATTATAACTTTCAGATATATGCATCGGGTTCCTTACATTTCTGACAACTGCTTGGATCTTACACTAACCCACTTGACCATGGTTGGGGGGATAAACGGGGTGCCCTAGCAAGCTTGTATCCATAGGTTTTGGTTAGCCACCAGGGGGGATTTTGAAGAGCCATCGTCCGCTCCCACCATATTATCATTTTACATCTTATCTCCCATTCATCTATCCCATTCCCCTAGTCCGGGCATTAGGATGACCTATTTGAGGGGTTACACTTTATCCTGTGGGAAAAAGGGGCCAAAGGCCCAGGAGGTAAAAGCAGTTGGTAAAAGATAAAAGCCATAGGAAATAAAACCTAGAGATGCCTCGCCCAGGGATCCCCGAGAAGGCAATAAAAAGCCTCTCGATAAGAAACAAAAGGGACCCGAAGAAAAATAATAAA
>ML779015.1:162157-182509 GCA_009831015.1 Picea engelmannii | reverse complement strand
GAGCTATTAGATGATATGCTAGGAGTCTTATGCATGCATTTGATAAAATTAATGATGAAATATGATTGACATTGCTATGATCCCGAGGACTAATGAGCCCATGGAGGGCGAAGTTTTTGATGTGCAGGACCATGCCCGACGGATAGGTACCAGTGGATCGGTACACATGGGGAGATGATTAGCTCGGACCTCCATGGGGCTGAAGAGCCCATCAGATGGTTGTTGGGACCCCATCAGGGGCAGAGACAGGACAGTGGTATGATGATCCTTTGCACACGAGAAGAAGAAGGACGTTCCACCCAGGACACTTTGGCTGAGCCCAGCCTAGGGGGGTTGACCCACTTTAAATGGAACGTTTTCCTCTTGATGGACAGGACGTCACCTAGGAGACTTGGACGTCATCTTGAGCGTGTGGCAGTTTGATGAGATTACTGGCAGATGTGGCAGCTTGGAGGAGCCCTAAAAGGGCTAACGTCTGACTTCTGGATGCTGGACTAGCCCCAAAACGGCTGACGTCATAGTTGGTTATTTTTGACGCAGCTAGCTTTTGACTTTTATAAGCAATTGAGTGATGATCTAAAGCATTTATTGATTGATGTGTTGATTGAATACATTATTGGCTTTGTCATCTAGATAGTTATTGATGAATTAATGCTCTTTCCATAGATAATTGACAAAACGTTGATCTCATTGATATCTATTGCTTCACATTGCTTAAATTATATCATATGGTCATATGAAGTGCTAACCCTCTATATACAGCCTACATATATATTTTCTATTGTTGCTTTGTTACGGGCAGGTGTTCTCATTTGGGACTATACTTCATTATTGGCTGATTAGTCGGACCTTCTGATTTTGGTGGTAACCTGTGAGGGGGAAACTTTAACTCTGACCTTATATCTCGACCTCTTCAAAACCTCAGGTTACCGGGGATGTCTCTCCTGGGCTAACCTCCCTAAAAAGAAAGAACCTCCCCATTGTGGTGACATTGGGTGGGGAAGGTTCCTGTTACGCCAGTTTGTCTTTATCCTTTAGCTACTTGACCTAAACTACAAACTGTGCGATAACAGTTCCTTCGGGGGCACCATACTTCTCTCCATCTTGAATAAGTTCCCTTGCCCAAGCTGGCTTTCTCTTGTGGGAGATCGTCATCTCGGGAGGTTCTTGAGATTCTATTATGTCATGATCTTCTAGAATCTCCTCATCATGGAAAGTTATGACTTCCCTCACTGGTTCTGCAACTCTAGGAGCCACGAGTTCTTCTTCATATACTTTTGCAAGCTGGCATCTTCTTGATTTCTTGAGTGTTGCATCTTCATTAAAGGTTACATCTTTGTTGATCTCAATATGATGGTAACCTGGTATATAAACTCTGAAGGCCTTGGTGACCTCACAGTATCCAACAAATATTCCCTTCTTTCCTGAAGGGTCCAGCTAGGTTCTCTTCTCTTTTAGAATGTGTACAAATACTGGACAGCCAAATATTTTGAGATGGCTTACTTCTGGCTTCTTTTCGAAGAACATCTCTTCAGGGGTCTTGAACCCAAGTGCACTATGGGACAATTTGTTTTGTACATATACTGTTGTTTTTGTTGCTTCTCCCCATAAGTGCATTGGAATATCTTGATCATGGATCATAGTCTTTACTGCTTCCATTATAGTTATGTTCTTTCTTTCTACTACTACATTTTATTGAGGATTGTAGGGAGTGGTGAGCTCCCTCTTGATCCTGGCATCTTTACAAAAGTTTACAAACTCTTTTGAGGTGTATTCTCCTCCATTATCTGACCTGAGTATCTTGATCTTTCTTTCAAAGAGATTCTCTATCAAGGCTTTGAATTCCTTGAATTTACTGAACACTTTATCTTTTGATTTCAAGAAATAAACCCAGGTTTTGTGAGAATAGTCATCAATAAAAGACACATAGTATACATACCCATTGATGGAGGTTGATGGCATTGGGCCACATACATCTGAGTGAATGAGCTCTAGGACTACTGCTTTACTGTCTCTCTTCGGGAAAGGGTTCTTGATGTTCTTTCCTTGTGCACATCCATTGCACACACCTTCATGGTTGACCTTGAATTCTGGTAGACCTGTGACTACCTTGCTTACATATGGTAATGCCTTGTAGTTGATGTGAGCTAGTCCTCTATGCCAAAGTTCACATGGATTCTCAATGGAATGAGTCAAGGTTGCTTGAGTGACCTTTTAGCTTATACAAGCCACCATCTTCTTTTCCAATAACAATTGCTTCTTTTATGGTTTTTCCTTTGGGCCACATAAGAACTACTCCATCTATGAAGGCAACTCTGAAGCCTTTTTTCTCTAAAGCTAAGATAGAAAGTAAGTTCTTTGTCAAACCTGGTACATATAGTACATCCTTCATCTTCATTGGGGTCCCTGAATCAAGTTTGTAATTTGATTCTCCTACTCCTTTGATAGGGTATTGATAATCATCTCCAAGTGTAACTTTTTGGGGAAACTTCTTTTCTGTAAGGCAAGAGAGAATGTCTCTTTGACTTGTCATGTGCTTGGAAGCACCACTATCTATGAGCCAAGTGTCCTCACCAGGTGACACTGATCCTGAGAGGGCAGAGATTAAGACATAGTCTTCAATCTTTTCTTTTATCATCTTTGTGGGTGGCTCTTCATCTTCACTTGTATAGGCATGGTGCCTCTTGTTTCTCTTCTTGTATTCTTCTCGTCTAGCTGGACAATTCTTAGCAATATGTCCCATCTTGTCACAATGGTAACATTGGTAGGATGAGAAATCTTTTTCTCTTCTTTGACCCTTCTGGAATCTCCTTGGAGGGTGAGATTCTTTATGTATGAATTTGTTTTGGGGGTGAGGCTCCTTATGTTGATGAGTTTCTTTCTGGAAGTAAGACCTCTTCCTTCCTCCTTTAGTATGAGTAGCTAGGGCTTGATCTTCATCTCTTGATAGTAATGCTTCTTGGTTAGCTACTCTTGCTTCTTCTTGAAGGCATTCTTCGCAAAGACTGTCAAAGTTTAATTTCTCCTTTCTGGCACAAATAGTTTGGATGAATGCATCCCAAGGTCTTGTGAGACCATTAAGGGCCGTTATTATAAGTTTGTCTTCATCTAGAGTATCACCAATTGCTTCTAGTTGTTCCTTGAATTGTGATATTCTAGAGAAATATTCCTTAATTGTTTCTCCTTTTTGCATCCTTGTACTTTTGAGTTGAGTTCTTAGATTCATCTTTCGATTGATGTTCTTCCCTTCATACAATTTGGTTAGGACATCAAACATTTATTTTGGAGTTTTCTTTGAAGCCACTTGAGGAATCAAGTGATCTTTAATAGGGTCTACAATGATTATTTTGGCCTTAACTGTGTCCTTTTGGTGTTTTTCTTTAGCTGAAACATCGGTAGGTTTTGGTACATCTTTAATGAATCTTGCTAGGTCATTCTCTTCAAGAATGAGTGCAATCCTATACTTCCGGGCACGGAAGTTTTTCACACCTTCTAGCTTGTCAATAAGTTTAGTGCTCGCAGACATCTTTACCTGGAGCTAGGAAAATGATCAAAAATTGAAAATGCCCAGAATTTAATTTTGAACTTATTAGGAGGTGTGCTTGGTTGAGGCGAGTAGCCTGGTGCAGTTTGATTTCAGAAAAATCCAATTTTCCCCCTTCAAACTGGACCAACGAAATTTTGGATGGTACTTCTGGTACTGGTCCTAGTTTCTTGGTTTTCTGGTACTGGTCAAAACTAGGGTTTCGACTGTCTGGGAGTTTTATCCACTGAAAAAATGCGTTGAAGGTGCCAAAGAGTTCCCTAGGCTAGGGTGCACTTTTCTAGATGGTTTTTACGTTGATATTCCTCTTCAACAAAAAAGCCCTAATTTTCTTGTACGACAACAGTGACATTTTTCTTTATCCAGTGAAAGATGCTCTCTTCAGTTTAGCTCTGATACCATGTTAAGTTTTGAGGTATTATTAGGTTTCTTTTCAATTTACTAGATAAAAATAGCATAGGTAGGATCACTGAGAGAAACACAATCACAAGATACACAACATTTATCCTGGTAAACCCTCATGGGGGAGAAAACCCATTAAAAACTACCTTAATATAGATAGCCAATACAATGCCAAGACAATAACCCGAGCACTAGAGAATATCCACCACTGAGCAATGTGCCTCTCTCTTCCTTTTTCTCCCAACTGCAGCTACCAAACTTGCACACTGAGTGAGCGAATGAGTGAGTGAACAAATGAGGCGCTGGCTTCCTTTATTTATACAATTTCGTAGGTGTTGGAAAGGTGTCTCTTCACTGGGCAGGTCCGACTTGTCTTCTTAGTGGTTAAAACCACTTTAATTAGCCCGGGGCCGACTTCTCAATTTGCATAATATATTTAGGGTTTGACCAATCCACAAAAGGGGATTTGGCCAATTACAATGCCCGACATGATCAATCCACGAAGGGGGATTGATCTAATGAACAATAACTCAATAATAAATAGAATACTCTTGGCAGTTACAATATTTCAACAAGACCGTCCTTACCGGACCTTCGGGATCTGTCCAGGGATGATCAATCCCCCAGGATATAAAATCCTAGCTGAGCTACCTGCTATTGGTCAGGATACCATAGTATCATCAGCATCACTCCCCCTTTCAAGGGAGGTCCGTTCGGACTATACCAAGCTTGTCTTGAAAGTATTCAAACTTTACACAAGACAGAGGCTTAGTCAACACATCTGCAACTTGCTCATATGTGCCAACATATTGGAGCTTTACAACTCCTCTCCGCACCATATAACGAATGTAGTGATACCAGATTTCTATGTGCTTCAAATTATCATGGAACACAAGGTTCTCTGTCATCTTTATGCAACTCTGGTTATCACATAGAATCACGGTGGCTTCCATCTCCAGATCAAATAGACCTGTCAACAACTTCCGAAGCCATATGGCTTCACAATTGGCGAAACATGCTGCAATGTATTTCGCTTCTGCTGTGCTGAGAGCAATATTGGATTACTTCTTGCACTGCCATGAAGTCATGGCTGACCCCAGACTGAAACAGCATCCTGAAGTGCTCTTTCTATCAGAAACACTTCCAACCCAATTTGAATCAATATAACCAACCAGTCTGAAGTCATGATCTCTAGTATAACAGAGACCAAAGTCCAACGTACCCTTAAGGTATCTCATCACATGTTTTGCAGCAACAAGGTGAACACGTCTGGGCTCTACCAGATACTGGCTCAAGGTGTTCACAGCAAAACATATATTTGGTCTGGTATTCGTCAGATACATCAAATGATCCAATGATCTGTCTATATAGAGTAGCATCAACCAATTCTAACGAAGTATCAACCATGAGCTTCAACTTTGTTTCCATGGGTGTGTTCATGGCTTTGCATTCCAACATGTCAAACCTCTTCAGTATTTCAACTGCATACTTCCCTTGGTTAAGGAAGATCTTCTCTGGGCTCTACCAAACTTCAAGACTTAAGAAATAATGCATTAGGCCTAGGTCTTTCATCTCAAATTCTGCAGCGAGCTTCTTCTTACAATCTGTGATGAGCTTTTCTTCTCCCGTCAAGAATAAATCATCTACATATAGTAGTAATATCATTGGCTCATCATTCAGAACCTTGAAGTAAAGGTTAGAATCAACTTTGCTCTTGGTAAAGCCCAAGCTCGTCAGGAAACTATCAATTCCACCATACCAAGCTCTGCGAGCTTGCTTTAATCAGTACATAGCTTTCTTCACTTGCTCAACCTAGTACCACTTTCACATCACATTGTACCGACCTAGTACACTTGCTCAACTGCAACTTAATCTGGACAATCATGTGCTAGCTCTGCAAAGCACTATCTGTCTTGCTATCTGAGAGTATGTCCTCTACTTTCTCTGCAACTGTTTCTTCTGGAACCGGGACTCTGCACCTACAACTTCTATTTCTGAAGTTGAGGAGAACTGCTTTATTCCCACTATAACTGCTACATTCTGAGAGTAGCTCCTCTTCTATCACGACAACAACTTCATCTAAAACTGAGAGTGGCTCAATAACTGATACTGAAAGTAACTCTTCGTCTTTCATGGAGGTAACTTTATCTACTATTGTAGTCATGTCTCCATGACCCAACTAATGTACTACACCAACTGGCACTAGAGATAACTCAATCTCAAATATAGGGATTGCTCCCCCCAAATCTCTTACTATATCGGAATCATGGTTGTTCTGGTTGTCTTTATGAACACTGGAACTATTTCTTCGATTACTGGAATAAGTGTCTCGTCATAGTCTTCTCCCTCTTGCTGGGAGAATCCTCTGGACACAATTCAGTCTTTGTACATCTTTATACTATTATCTGCAACATGCTTGATCTGTTAGATCAATCTTGGAAGTCAACACTGACTTTCCTTCTAGTCTCATGGAAAAATTCATATCCCAGTCCTTCTGACTGGCTTCCTTCTCTTTCACTGAAACAAAGGAATCTTCCCTAGAGATTTCATGTCTCCTAAAGGTTTCTAAAACTACGAACTAGTCTTCTCAACTCTTGGCATCTGTCTACGATTCTTGGAAGGTGTCTCCTTTTCCCATCTGATCCTCTCTGAGATCAGGCTCACTCTATTCTTGATTTCTTCTGAGTCTACAAAGACTTCGTAGTCTCTACAAGATATACTTGGTGTAGAATACCAAGTCTTAATATGAAAGGTTGAGTCAGACTTCAAACAAATTCTGCTTCGTGTCAAGGTGGCTTCATTATCCATTGATCAAGTCTACTTAATGTTTGGTCATCTTTGGAGCCTTCTGCTCATTACAATCAATCTCCATGTGAGATACTCTATATGTCAAAAATAGCTTCTTCTTCATCTTCTTTGCTACATGAATGTATATGGTCATGTACATAATTTGCTTCATGTCTCGTCTAATATGTTGCCTTCTGCAACTGTCACTAGAGCTTCCTTAGGGCACCTGTGACCTGCCCATAATAGGAACAACAACAGACAAGAATGATACTCTTTATAGTAATAATAAAACAATAGTGAGAACAATCGTCACAGTAGCTCCTTAGATCTTTCACTTGTAACCTGCTTGAAACAAGTGTTAAAAGTAATAAATACAATAATGAGAGCAACACTCTTCTAGTGTTGTGATCAATCATTCCTCCATGGTAACCTGGAGGCACAACAAGAAGTTTCTCCTAGAGGAGATGTTAGTTATATCTGGTAAATGATTACAATAAGCACTTATCTCAATATGCTCACATGCTACCAAGTATAATACTCTTCAAAGACTGTTATCTCAACTACAGTGTTTACTTGTAATGAGGTAGTTATCAAACTTGTCATGTGCAAATTTGAATCTTATCAACTTAATCAATCAAACCTTGAACCTGGAGTCTTGTCCTCAAGAATGAGTGTGTTTCTTTTCTTCCAAGTCTCCTTCACTCAAGATGACAAGTGCTTTCTTCAACCTGTCCTCTGTACTAAGACAATATGCTATTTTGACAGAAATCTAAGTTAGAGAATAAACTCTAATCTCAATCTAATACCTTGACTTTAATTTTGACCAAGGGTTAGTATGATGGTCATAACTTCAACATACAACCTAGATGTTCAAAATAATGTCATAACAAATGGATGTATATCAATACAATCAAACTTGGGCTGTTGGATCTGAGATCCTTCTAGATCTACGATTGTTCTTTAGACCAAAGATCCTTTCTCCTGCAAGTACCCTTTAGAATAATGATATAGTTTTGAACATATGTAAGTACATACCTCTGATAGTATCGGTAGGTAGTGGCACCATCCGGCAGCAGTGGCAACAAACTTGTAAAAACTTCAAAGGTGTTGCAACTGATACTTCAACTTCAACTTCAACTTAGGGTTTTATGAGGAAACCCTAATTTTTCAAACTTCAAATTGTGGAATTCCGGTCCAAGGACTCGATGCACTAGGCTGAGGCGAGTAGGCTGGCGCTGTCTGTTTTAAAAAATTTCAAGTTTTACCCCTTGAAACTTGACCTGCACAAATCTGGACTAGTACTTCTGGTACTGGTTCTGGTTTTCTGGTTCCAGTAAAAACTAGGGTTTCACTTTCCAGAGGCTTTGGCCACTAAAAAAGTGTGCTCTAGCTGCTAAAAGATGCTCTAGGGTAGGGCGCACTTTTCTAGATGGTTTTAGGCAAAAAGCCCTAATTTTCTTGTATGGCAACAATGACGCCTTTGGTTACCCAGTGAAAGGTGCTCTATTCAGTTTAGCTCTGATCCCATGTTAAATTTAGAGTTGCTATTAAGTTATTTTCAATTTACTAGACAATAATAGCATAAGCAGGATCACTGAGAGAAACACAATAACAAGGTACACATCATTTTATCTTGGGAAACCCTCATGGGGGAGAAAACCCAACAAAATTTCCTTAATATAGATTGCCAATACAATGCCAAGATAAAAGTCCAAACCACCAAGGATATCCAAGACTAAGCATGCGCCTCTCTCTTCTCCTTCTCCTAACTGCAGCTTCCTTCAAAACTTGCACACTAGATGAGTGACTTGAGTGAGTGAGAGAATGAGGCGCCATCCTCTCTTATTTATACTAGTTGATAGGTGCTAGGGTTATGTCTCTTCACCAAACAGGGTCGACTTCTTCCAATAGTGGCTAAAACCACTTTAATAAACCCTAGGGGCCGACTTCTCAAATACCACCATATGAATATGATTTGACCAAACCACAAAAGGGGATTTGGTCATACATAAGTCTCGATATGATCAATCCACAAAAGGGGATTTGATCTATAAGATAATAACTCAATTATAATTAGAATATTCTTCGCAGTTACAATATTTCAACACAAAGGACAGTTGGTAGCTCCTAAGGCTAGGGCGCACCTCCCAAGCCTTCTATTTTAGTGCTAATTTACTAATTTTCCTCGATTCAAAGCTTCATTAATGGCCTTTTCTCCCATTGAGTTCAAACTTATACTTAATTTCATAATTAGGTCAAGGCCAACCTCCTTACAACTTAAATTTATAATTATTATTTCACTTTTTCTCCACTTTGGAGACACTCCTACTAGGGTGGACCTCACCATCATTAAATGCAAACTTTAAAAGAGTACTTCGGCTCCATTCAACATGAGTGCTTCCTTCATAGATGTGTTTTAATGCCTCTTCTTTGTATCAATCATATGTATGAAGTGGGGTTTGACTATGTCAAGGTTTTTTGCGCTCATTCGAATAGGGACATTCTCTAAATATGTCCATGAAAAGGTTCCAAACAATAATAAGTAACTCCATATTGAGACTACACTCTCTTGCAAAGTGTAAGAGGACTCTAGAATCTTCAATTTCTTGTTGAACCTACATATGCTACATTGAGTAATTGTGGTCGGATGGATCCAAACTTCACATCCTGTAACCCCACATTATTTATTCAACCATTCAAAGATGTTGTTTTACATATTTTAAATTATCCAATAGCTCTACAAATAAGGCATGATCCAAATGCCAAAGGGAACAATGTAAAATAACTACTTCTATTCTAATGCTCATATGAGCTTATGTCTTCTACGCTACTTTGGCATTAAATGCCATTAGAATAAAAGGTCTTCAAATATTTCCCATTTACAGGTAGTTGCAGCTTCTCTCCATCTAGGTGGCTAAGATAGAAAGTATTTGGACAAGCAACCTCTTCGACCTTGTACAGACCAAGCCAAAATTGTCAAATTTCCCATGCTTTCCCACCTTCTCATTTCTTTTATCCCACATGAGAACTATGTCTCGTTTTTTGAAAATCATCGGTCTGGCCTTCCCATCGAACTTGCCTTTGACTTTGTCTTGATTTTTTGCCAAGTGGTCAAAATCCTTCCTCTTGTTTTTTTCTAGCTCCACCAATTGATCAATCCTTACCTAAACTTCTTGTTGATTTGAAGTGAAATACTGCAACAATTTATGTACTAGTATCTTCAAGTGGATTGGCAAAGTTACATTCACTCCATACACTAACTCAAATGGACTCCTTCCAATAGCTTCCTTCTTGGTTATCCAATCAACCCTTGAGGCAAATTTGAGTTCATTGCCCTAGCACTTCTCATTATCCCCCATGGTCTTCTTTATTATTCTCTTCAAATTCTTGTTGTTGGACTCATCCAATTCATTCACTTACGGATAATAATTTGACACGTGTGCCAAAATAATGCCATAATCAAAACAAAATTTCTTTAACTCAACAAACCTAAACACCTTGGCATTATTAGTAGCAATTTTTGTTGGGATGCCAAATCTGGTGATGATTCTTTCTTCCAAGAATTCTATGATTACTTTGTGGGTTTCCCTCTTTGTGGGTGTTCCCTCAACCCATCTTGTGAAGTAATCTTTCGTTGTGATGATCCATTTGAAACCATTGCTAGAATTTCCATGGAATTCTCCAACAAAATCAAGAGCACACTACCGAAAAGATGCTTCTACCACCATAGGTGCAAAGGTAAGGCAATCAACTTCTATTTTTGTTCAAAAAGCTAACAAGGTTGGCATGACTTGACAAAAGCATGAACATCAATAAAAATATGTGGCCAATAATATCCAACTCTCAAAATTTTATGGGCAGTAGTTATGGTTGCAAAATGTCCTCTGCATAACCCACTCTGCAACTCGATCATGAGCTCCTTCACCTCTGTAGAATCCACACGCATGAGGATCGAACCTTCTTGATTCCTCCAACCCAGTCATCCTTAGATCAAATAATAATCCATTGTTTTCAACCTCATTTCTCTACTCCTATGCTCTGACAAGTGATCTAAGCATGATAGGTTTTGCAAATAATAAATAGTATCCTTGTACCTATCATGTTGCTATAAGTCTTCAAGCATCAACAAAGTCATCTCTGACTCTATTTGGTTTTCAAGGTTTAGCGCCATTTCATTTCCTTCTGTTAGTATTTTGGCTAACCTTGGCCTTTCACCAACTTGGTTGGTTTGAGTTTTAGATCATACTCTTGGATTCTAAATATCTACTTTCCTCTGATACCCAAGCGCTCCTATTAAGATAATATGTCTTTTATTGTTGGATGAGGCAAAAAGGCAACTATCTTTGAGTATCCCACACAACCCCTGGAATGCTTCAATGCCTAAACTAGGGCATAAGCTTGCTTCTCCATGATGTCATAGTTCCATTAAGCTTCTCTAAGTCCTTTACTCATAAAGGCTATAGTTTGCTCCAAGTTTTGCTCATTTCTTTGTAAGAGCACACTTGTAGTTGTGTCATTTGAAGCAAAGGAAAATATCTGAAATTTTTTGGAGCAATTGGGACTTACCAACTTCGGTGTTGCTAAAATGGCATCTTTGATTTCCTGGAACACCCTTTTACTCTCCTCGATCAATTTGAATTCTTGATCCTTCTTCAACATTTTTGAGATAACCTTAATGATTTCAACAAAGTTAGATATGAACCTCTTGATGAAATTGATTTGTGCAAAGAAGGATTGCATCAGTTGCTTGCATGAGGGCAATGGTACTTGCTAAATTCCTTTTATTCTTGTTGGATCAATTCTAACAACTTCTTTAGACACAATTTGGCCAAGCAATTTTCCTTCATCCACTCCAAAAATTGATTTTTCAGGATTTAGAGATATCCCATATCTTCAACATGTTTCAAAGACTTGCCTAAGATGGTGAACATGTGCATTCCTTTCCTTAGAGAAAACAGTGAAATCATCTTGATAAATCACAATGATCTTACCCATAAAATCCTTGAATGCATAGTCTATAGCTCTCTGAAATGTGCGTTTGACATTCAACAAACCAAATGGCATCTTGAGGTACATAAATGTTCCTCATGGTGTAGTAAAAATTGTCTTATGTTGGTCCTCCTCCATCACAAGCACCTAGTGATAACCTAAGAAAYCATCCAACATAGGCATCATGACTGACCCGATGACTTTCTGCAACAAGTGGTCCATGTTTTCGAAGTGGATAATTGTCTTTGAGAGATAGTGGGTTCAAATTTCTGAAGTAGACTCAAAACTTGGTGAACATGTGCATTCCTTTCCTTAGAGAAAACAATGAAATCATCTTGATAAATCGCAATGATCTTACCCATAAAATCCTTGAATGCATAGTCCATAGCTCTCTCAAATGTGCATTCGACATTCAACATACCAAATGGCATCTTAAGGTACATAAATGTTCCTCATGGTGTAGTAAAAATTGTCTTATGTTGGTCCTCCTCCATCACAAGCACCTAGTGATAACCTAAGAAACCATCCAACATAGGCATCATGACTAACCCGATGACTTTCTACAACAAGTGGTCCATGTTTTGGAAGTGGATAATTGTCTTTGAGAGATAGTGGGTTCAAATTTCTGAAGTCGACTCAAAATTTGATCTCGCTCTTCTTCTTTCTAATTTGCACTAGGTTAACCACCCATTATGAATGCCTTGTAGGAGCAATGATTTTAGCTTCAAACATCTTATATAGCTCCTTTTGTATGATTGGTTCCAATTTTGGGTTCATGTGTCTTTCCTTCTGTCTAAAGGGTTTGTCTCTATCCTTTAGAGAGATAGTATGTTGAATAATGTCTCCTTTATAAGCCATGAGATCATCATAAGTCCATGCAAATATACCCTTGTATTCCTAGACGAGGCCTTCAATTTCTCTTCTTTCTTCTGCAGAACAACCTTTTCCAATCTAGATGAGCTTGGGGCTTTCTTTTGATCCAATATTGATCTCCACACTATCTTCAAGCTTACCTGTCTCCCTTGGCTTTGTTATAGCGCAAGTTGTAGGTTGGGCAAAGCTTGACCCAACCACAAAGAAAGTGCTACAACTTGGGAATCCTACACCCAATGTCACCTCGATGTAGGTCCCACACTTCAAGGGTTACTAGGTCACTCTAGGGAGGCAATCACGGTGACCCTAGGGGGATTGAGATGTAGATGGAGAGAAATGGAAGTGAAGCCCCTAGAGGTCAAATCTAAGTGGAGTGAAAAGTGAGAAGAGATGCCTTGTAAGTCAAGTGATTGTTGCCCCGAAGGTATACTACTTCTCTGGATGATTGTACCTACCCGAGACACAAGAAAATCCAACTTGCAATGATATATGTTAGTATGGATCAGCAAGTTAAGCTTGCTGTCCCTAATTTGGAGCAATAGATGACAGTTTATATCAGCAAGCAAGACATTCAAATCAGCATGTAAAGCATAAGATCAATCAACAATATTATCAATGAGTATGGCAATCGAGTATGACTGAAAAATGGCACTTTAAGGCTGAATAAAGCAAGCTGTTATAACATGTATTTTCTGCAGAAACTTGCAGCCTTATGGCTGTAGCATTCAATGGCATGCAACAACAAAATCAACCATGGAAAAGTGCCAAGAACTAGCCCAAAAGGTGCGCCCTAGTTAGTAGAGTTAGTGTGCAAATTTTACGAGCTAGTCTAGGGTTAGTTTAGGAGTTAAGAGTGAATTAGTAGCTACGGTTATGCAGCCTTAATGGTTGTAGGCTAAGTAATAGGATACGTCCAAACCCCCATCTGTGTCACGTATCCTACGTGTCAGACACAATACGTGAGGACACGTGTACAAAACATGTCTTGTTCAGAGGACACATTTCAAACACATGTCTGACACTTACCCTTAGCGTGCCCTGCACAAAGAAGTACTTGGCTCATGTTTTCTCATGCAAGTTGGAGTTGTGAGGTTTTTTGGTGTGCAGTTGAGGGTTATTTTGCCTTACTAATGCTATTTAAAGAAGTCCCCACCCCCTCCATTTCACCCACCCTAGTAATTAATGGTAATGTTAAATTCTTAAATTTTCATCCTTTTACTTAAATTTTTAACATTACCATTAATTGTTTAAGGATGTTTGAGAGTGGTTCCAACCTCATTGGACTTCACATGGAGAAAGTAGAATTTTAGGTCCCATTCAAAATTCAGCAGACTTAACAGTTTTCATGATTTCAAGATTGGCAAGATTGCAATGTTTCCACTGGATTCTATCATGTATGAGGGTATGGAATTGGCATTTAATCAAGAGAACCAAGCCCTTTATGTACCTCGATGTTGGTGGCATTGGTTGTTGAACTCTTTTGTCACGACCCCAGTAAAAATGTACCCTTCACTCAAGTATAAACTCTTCTATTGAACTCTTCTCTTTATCGCCGTGTCAGGTGACTTAGTGGTGTATGTGCACACCAACCTCCATCTTATATACAGGCAAAGAGAAGAGTGGTTTAAGGGAAAGAAAAAGATGTGGGATGTGTTTCCCAATGATATGGGTTTGAACAACAGTGTTGAGTTGGAATTAGCTAACTTGGATCTTAATGAAATGGTGCTAGAGTCAGTCACTTTTGATGATGGTGATCCTCTTGAGGGTTCATCCTCCAGAGTCCACATCAACAAATGCACGGATTGCATTGGATATAGGGGAGGAGAGAGCAGTGGTAGTGATGCCAATCTTGATGATTATGACATGGAGGACTACTGACAGTCATGACTCATGAGCTATGAGATTCTTCCATCTACAGCTCTACTATCTACCCTATGGCTATTTTGTATTTGTCATTGGCATTCCCACCTATAGTATCAGTGACTCTAACTCAGTGTCTATCTACATTGTAATACATTTTGATTTTGATGACTTAATGAGATTGAGAATGCTGCAGCTTATGATTCTAATTTCTTGTGTGTTCAGTGTTTGTCATTTGATTGTCATTGATGTTACAATGTAGTATGTTACATACTTTTTATCATGTAAATCTTCTAGTTTCTAACAAAATATGAATCTTTATGTCTATATTTCATTTTTGTATGTGTAATTTAAAAAAAAAATCACATATATAATTTTTTAAATATATATATAATAAAAACGTGTCCTCCGTGTCCTGTGTCTGGTGACTTAGGCTGTAGGTTAAAGTTTGTAACAACAATTAAAGTAGTGGGAGAGAGGGGACGCTCTAGTAGGGGAAGACTCCTCTCAATGAGGCAAACCAACTTCAAGCGAGAAACCTTTCAAAAGATCAAAATTTATGTTTCCCAAGGCAATGATTTTATATCTCCAATGCAAAAAATATATGACTAGTGCCTTTACTATTGGGTTAATGAAGTCAAATAAAGAAAGAGCTAGAGAAGCTACCTCCTTGGGGGTGTAAGCCCTTTTACTTCCCAAAGCAAGTTTCTCTAGCTAGGGTTTAAGCTGAGAGGGTGTATGCCCTTATACTTCTCTTAGCAAACCCTTGTTTAACCAATAAGATGAAGCATAAAATGATGAAGACTATGGTGGGGGTGTATGTCCTTATACTTCCCACCTAGCTCCTAGCACAACAATCCTTGACTTGAAAAGAATGATATCATAAGAGTAAAAGACCATACCAAAATCAAGAAAGATGCCAAGATAATCCACCATAAAAGCTAGAAAACATCCATCCAAGGCTAGCACCTCACTCCTCCATCAACCATTCATCAAGATAGCCATAAACAAATGCAAAAGAGACAAATAGAGCCAAAGATAACGAAAATTTCAGACCAATACTTCTCACAATGAGGGAGAGTTATGTTAAAATGAGATCTTATGATCTCTTATTTATACAAAATGTCACCAAGGTGACTTGTCCACAAATTGAGGGGTAAACCACAAGACTAGGGGTCAACATCCCTAATCTTGCCCCCTTTAACAAAGTAATATTAAACAATTCATTTAAAGTTTCACTTTTGCACAAATAAACCCTAATTTCACATGGACGTCTCCCCTTCAGGGGACGTTTTGACACTTTGAAGAAGTCGGTGTTGGAGAAGCATGCGTAGGCCTCCAAAGGCCACATGTCAAGCATCTAGACGCTCTCATCATGGTGATGACCCTCTTCTCCTCAAAACGTCCATGTGTCAATGAGTGGCACCTCACCACCAAGCCCTAACCCCCCTAGGTGACGTCATGCTTCTAGAAGTGACGTTTTGCCTTTCCTAGGCAAACCGTTTGGCATGTGGGGGCTAGGCTATGTTGTCCAAGTCATCATCAAGGCCTTCCAGGACTGATCTTTCTCATCCGGCATGCGGGCCTTTGGCATCCAACCTGTGGGCTTGTAGCCCCATGGAAGCCCAAGCTAGGCTTGTTCTCCCAAAACTGTCCACCAACTAGGTCTTGCAAAGACAAATGAGCACACCCTCCAAGGATCTCAAGTCATAACATCATGATAAGTGAATCCAATCAATAAATAAGCCATCTAAGCATGTGCATCAAAGATCACTATATCAAACAATTAATTGCTCAAAGACACTATGCGACTTGTCAAGCTCGAATATGGGAGGGTTGACGAGGTGTCCTATTGGGTAAATCTTGCCCTAGGTCAAGGAGAGTTTCCAAGAGATCCCCCTCTAAGCCATGTAAAGTGGATGAAGAGGTTGGGGTCAAGACTCAATGGGCATGGGGCTCATGACATACAAGGGGCCGTAGTGTCTCATTTATGGGTGCCTTTGTAGAGGGTGTGTGGTACCTTCGTCTGCAATGCACTTTTTTCAAGACCATCAATTGTGTTTTATCTTTCTTTCTTTGTATTTTCTTTCGATATAGCATAAGGACAGATTGAAGGTCACTACCCTGGCGTGGTGACCAGATGATGGCAATGTCACCCACAAACACCTAGTGGAAATGAGAAGGTTGGCTCGGGATGAGACCCCCTTTCTCTCAGCCATGCAACTGAGAGCCATTGCCCTGGTTTGGTGACCAGATGATGGCAATGTCATACCACTAGATATTCATGGATGTGATAGGTCGGCTCGTGATGAGACCTCCTATCCTTTAACTAACCTTTTAAGAATTATTTATTATATGGTGGGTCCCCTTACTCAAAGATAAGTGTTTCATTGCTTTCTTGGGTGATCCTTGGGTGAAGCATCTGGAAGGTTTATACAAGGATTTTATCTTTTACCCAACATCAACCCCTTTGGGCCTTCAGCCCCTTCTTCCCATAGAATGAGGAACAACCCCTTCTTGGGTCAATACACCCTAAAATCCCAAGAGATAAGGAAATTGAGGGGAATAATGATGGAAAGTGGTAAGTATGGTCGGGAACAGTACAATGGATCTTTAAGGGAGTTCCTAGTAGCAAACCCATCCCTAAGGAAAACCACTTACTAGGGCACAATGTCAACCACCAAGGTGAAGCAGGGAAAAAGGCATAATGTCCAAGCATATATCATGAAAGCTAGAGCAATCTAAGATACGACATACTCAACTGGCTCAAATATTGAAATGATGCTCACCATAATACTGACTTGTACCTCACGGGGCAAGGCCCACTGCCTTTCGAAAGCTAGCTGGTGTGGTGATGCCATCTGCAAATCTGTGGTGGTGAGTGGGTTTTCCATCTGTGCAATAGGGTATTGCTAGTCATGTAATCTCTCGGCACTCCATACCTGCAACTTGAGGGCCTCGAGACATAATCTCCTTAGTTATCCACAAAATGGGGATAACATGCTTCTTGAACATGTCTTGTCAGTCAAGAATCTTCTCCAGTGGAATAAGTCCCCTAGGAATCTTGTTCTCTTTTAGTTTCATGATACTCGTTCCTTCATCATCTTTGCTTTGCCAATTTATCTCACATTGAGAGAACTCCTGCAAGTTAGCCAAAAACCTAAGCACCTGTGCATCATCATGAAACACTTGACAATGTTCAAATTATTTGTGACATATGGTCAGAAAATAACTTCTTGTGTTTGCTTTGAATCATCTCTTCACAAGGTTGAAGACTTATTGTGGCAACAACCAATGCATTAACTTGAACATTCTCTTCACATGGAACAATGACAATAGAAAATGCATCAAGCAACTCTATTATGTCCCATATTACATGTCTATATTTCTTTAACTGCTCATTCATTGTAGCAAATTGGCTTCTTACTTGCATTACTACTAGATTAGAATCTCCAATGACTTTCAATTCCTTTATACCCATTTATCTTGTTAACTCCAATCCCAACAATAATGCTTCATATTCAGTAATATTATTAGTGCAATCAAATTCTAACCTGTAAGAGAAATATGTGCTCTCACCTCAAGGAGATGTAAATGTTCTCCCTACTCTTGCACTTGTCCTAGATCTAGCCTCGTCAAAATGCATCTTCTATATAGCTTCATTACCTCCATCTGGTGTATCCTCCAATGGTGGAACCATGGATTGAGCCACGATAGCATAGTTTCCAAAGTCATCCTCTACGCACATGAGCTCATTTATTAGCTCCTTCAGGTATTTGACATGGTACTTCATCATCGACTCTTTGTATAGTTTGACATATGTGTTTTAACATGTGTATGGTAGCATAAGATAAATCCATTTGAATTCTCTCACCTAAGTTAGCTACTCATTTTCTAGATAGTAACACACCCCATGCATCTGAGGCATCAATAACCACTATATCCATCAAAAGAGTAATTTTTGGATAAGAAATCAATTTAACCTAGAGATCTTTAATCAACCCATACACCTTGATCTCTCTTGAGTCCATGGCACATACATTCATGTAAGGTCATGTAGTTTGGAGACCCAATTGATTCATGACCTTCAAAGACATGACATTGGTTGATAACTTTAGTCTAGCGTACAAGTATGAAGTAACACATCATTCACCATCAATGTGATATAAAAGGAGGAGTGATTGTCATTTAGCTTCATTGCCTCCATCAGGTGTATCCCCCAATGGTGCAACCATGGATTGAGCCATGATAGCATAGTTTCCATAGTCATCCTCTACTCACATGAGCACATTCATTGGCTCCTTCAGATCTTTGACATGGTACTTCATCATCGATTCTCTGTATAGTTTGACATGTGTTTTAACATGTGGGTATGGTGGCATAAGATAAATCCATTTGAATGCTCTCACCTAAGTTAGCTACTCATTTTCTAGACAATAACACACCCCATGCATCTGAGGCATCGATAACTACTATATCCATCAAAAGAGTAATGTTTGGATAAGCAACCAATTTAACCTAGAGATCTTTAATCAACCCATACACCTTGATCTCTCTTGAGTCCATGGCACATACATTCCTGTAAGGTCATGTAGTTTGGAGACCCAATTGATTCGTGACCTTCAAAGACATGACATTGGTTGATGACTTGAGTCTAGCAACAAGTATGAAGCAACGCTTCATTCACCATCAATGTGATATAAAAGGAGGAGTGACTGTCATTTAGCTTCATTGCCTCCATCGGGTGTATCCTCCAATGGTGGAACCATGGATTGAGCCACAATTTCCAAAGTCATCCTCTACGCACATGAGCTCATTCATTGGCTCCTTCAGATTTTTGACATGGTACTTCATCATCGACTCTCTGTATAGTTTGACATATGTGTTTTAACATGTGGGTATGGTGGCATAAGATAAATCCATTTGAATGCTCTCACCTAAGTTAGCTACTCATTTTCTAGACAATAACACACCCCATGCATCCAAGGCATCGATAACCACTATATCCATCAAAAAAGTAATGTTTGGATAAGCAACCAATTTAACCTAGAGATCTTTAATCAACCCATACACCTTGATCTCTCTAGAGTCCATGGCACATACATTCTTGTAAGGTCATGTAGTTTGGAGACCCTGTTATCGCACAATCTATACTTTCCCAAAGCCTAAAGGCAAGTAGGCCTAGATTGACGTAACATGGAGGTAGTCCTATCATTGTCACCCCAATAGGATACCTCTTTCTATTTAGGAGGAGAAGAAATTCACTCCAAGGGATACGTCCCAAGTGTTGGATTTTTAATGTTGTTCAATTACATTCAGTTACTTTATAAATTTACTTGAACTGAAGCATAAACCATGAACAATAGCAACAGTATTAACCAAGATCACAAGAAGAATAACCATGCACAGAGACACGAGTACAATAGAAAATGCTTATATTAAATTGATGTTATTACAATGATGAGAGTTTCATATATATAGAACATATGGTGACCATCCATGAAAGGATGTGTCACTTGGATAATAAGTAACTATTTATTTACTAAGTATATTTATACGTTGTATTATAAATATTATGTCATATATTTTATATATATATATATATATATATATATATATATTTATATATATATCTGGAAGAATGTATTCCTGATGTTGTCCAAACATCAACACTCCCTCTCAACAAGGGAGACATTCTCAACCAAGGTTGTTCACCATAGGTACACCCCCATGAGTGAATGTTAGCATCATGCGAACTGACACTTGGAAAACATCTCAAGCACCTCAAGTCCATATTATTCCTTGTCATGATCAAGGAAGGACTATGTCTGGGCCCATTTATCACAAGTGCACCTTTATGATAAATGAATCCTATCTCCCTTGGTCTGCAACCCAAT
>ML779015.1:142249-157487 GCA_009831015.1 Picea engelmannii | reverse complement strand
ATCTAGATTTCCAAGAACTGAAGTTGGTTGTTCCATCAAGCCTATCTTCCACCAAAATACGGTTCACCATGGTTGTTGGAAGAGTGCAGAAATTTTAGCCTGAGTTGCAGTTGCAACAAAACAATGAATTGCAGGAAAGGTACAACGAGTTGTTGTAGAAGGTCAATGCATGTGCAATAGTCTTCTTTCAAGAACGTTGCTCTGATACCATGTTGGATTTTTAATGTTGTTCAATTACATTCATTTACTTTATAAATTTACTTGAACTGAAGCATAAACCATGAACAATAGCAGCAGTAATAACCAAGATCACAAGAAGAATAACCGTGCACAAAGACACGAGTACAATAGAAAATGCTTATATTAAATTGATGTTATTACAATGATGAGAGTTTCATATATATAGAACATATGGTGACCATCCATGAAAGGATGTGTCACTTGGATAATAAGTAACTATTTATTTACTAAGTATATTTATACGTTGTATTATAAATATTATGTCATATATATATATATATATATATATATATATATATATATATATATATCTGGAAGAATGTATTCCCGATGTTGTCCAAACATCAACACCAAGACTTAGTTGGTTGATGAAGGGTAAAAAGATCAGATAAAACCCACCCCTCTCTCTAGGTCACACAAGAAAAGAAATCACTTGGTAAAGTTTAAAGGGGCAAAAGGAAATGGAAATGAATGGTACCTGCCCTTTACCAATGAAACAACAAACATTAACAATAACCAATGATATCAATGTTTCGAATTAGTGACTTCAAGATAAAAATATGTGCTACTAAAAGACAAGCAAAGATAAAATTATAGCAGCAGCAATGTATCCGGAAATTGCAAGTTATGATGACAAGAATGATATAAAGACTTTACAATTTGATAATACTTTGTCACTTACAATTTCAAGATCAAAACAAGTCAATAAGTGACTTCAATGGGCAGTCAAAACACTTGTAACAGCAGTAAAATAAATAATGATCACAGCAGCAAAACCACTTCAGAAAAGTACATAAATTAGGCAATTAAACAAACACTTTAGCATATATTGATAGTAGCTTGCCTAGTACAAGTGTTGGTGGTTTTATGTACAGTTTAAGGGCTGTTAAGGGGCTGCAATGATGGCTGTAACAGTAGTTACAACAACAGCAACAGCCTTAAACAACTTCAGAATTTTGCACCTAGAACAATAGGAAAAGGAAGGCTAAAGCATTGGGATGATAGCACCTAGGCCAGTGCAAATTTTTGAGTTAGTTTTAGAGGTTAGTATGCTGATTAGAGCTGCTAAATAAAGGCTGTAGCAGCAATTATAGCAGCAGCAGTATGGCTGTTAGTGTTAGTGAGAGTTTCAAGAAAATAGATTGAAAGTTTGTTTGATCTCATTCATCCACAAGAGTGTAGAAATCAGTGCCTTTTAGGGGCTTATGGAGTCAATAATAGTAACAATATCACTTGGGAAATAAAATAATGATAATGCTTAGCTAAGGGAAGAAGTAAATGCAAGAGGTGTTGGCACTTCAAGGCCTCAAGCATTTGACCCTTTTAAGGGAGGTTTTGCTAGAGAGTAGGCACTTCTAGGCCCTAGCATACCTTCCTTAGCTTTTTTGAAAGACAATTTAATTGGTGACTAAAAAGAAATTACTAGAGAGCTAGCACTTTAGGGCTCTAATAGTCACTTCCAAGAAAATGTATAATTGGCAAGATCAAGCTAGTAGAAGATTATAGGGAGAAAGAAGCATTTGTTGTTTCTCCCCTAGGGTTTAAACAAACAATTTCATAATCTTAGATATGAAACAAGTAAATTTCACCACAAACATCCATAGCATGAATAAAAATGCAGATTTTCTACTTACTTCACCAAGAATAATCAAGTCAAACCCTAGTTGAAGACCATTCCACCATGAAAAATGGCAAAATACACCACCATAAAGCTCTCCCAAGAGATGCACACTAGTTATTTAAGCCAATAACCCTTAAAGAGGGAGAAAATTTCAGACCACCACTTGTGTGTCATGAGTTATGATCAAAATGAATGTCACTTTATGTCTATTTATACCAAAATTATGACCTTTAATTATTTTAGGTCAAAATATCAGGGCCGACCTAGCCAGTTTACTCAAAAATTACGTTTTTACCAAAATAAATTCAATTTGCATATAAATAGGCCTCCAAAGATGATGTCATGCCCTCTTAGGGTGAGGTTGGGCCTCAAGTGTGGGACGTTGGGCAAAGGAGATGAAACGTTGCGCGTCAAAAGGCCTAAAATTTTCCCACACGTGCCAAAAGCCTCATGAATGCCTACGAGGTAACAGTCCTAGCTAACAGGTGACGTCTAGGGCTGCATAGATGACATCCAAGGCCTCCCAAGACCAACGTTCAGGTGGGAGGAGCATGAAACCCTAGGTCTAGGTCTTCCAGAGTGCCCCCAAAGGCAACATCCTTCCTTCATCTCATGCAAGCCTTCAATCTTTTCTTACCCTTGGTTGAGGTTTCAACATCCATCTGTGGGCTTAGAGATCCCATGAAGGTTCGAGCTAATCATTCCCTCATGTGTACTTGTCCATCAAGCAAGGTCCTGCAGAAACAAGAAGTACACCCTCTAGGGGTTCATAAGTCACAAGAATCATAGCATGTAAATCACATCCAATTATTAAATTACCCAAACATGTGCATCAAACCCCCTTTAACCCCAAACAAATGCTCCAAGACGTTATGCAATTTGACAAGTTAGGTTTGTAGAGGGTCTTTGGGTGTCCTATTGGGCTAACCTCTCTTAAGTTTGGGGTGTTTCCCAAGTGGAGTCTAGTCCAAGTCATGTAAATGTATGAGGTGACATGGGGTAAATATTTGAGCATGGGGTGCATGTGATAACAGGGAAATGTAGAGTCTTACCTGTGGGTGCCTTTGTGGAAGGTGAGTTGCACCTTGTCATGGATGCAATTGTTTCCTAGCCCATTTATTGCCTTTTATTCTTAGCTTTATTTATTTTGATCTTTTTCTCTTGTGCTTCAAGGGAATAGTTGAGGGTGACTGTCCTGGTTTGATGACCAAAGGTGACAGCTTTATCCACAAACATTTCACGGAAATGAGAAGGTTGGCTCGTAATGAGACCCCCTTGCTCTTGGCTATGCCACCAAGAGCCACTACCTTGGTTTGGTGACCAGATAGGTGGTAATGTCATCCCACTACATGCCCATGGTCATAATAGGTCTGCTCATGATGAGACCTCCTATCCATCAACTAGCACCTTGAGTGTTTATGTTATCTTGTGGGTCCCCTTTTCTTACTGAGAATATTTTCACTTCTTTCTCGGGGATCCCTGGGCGAAGCATCTCGAAAGTTTCAAATTTGGATTTTAACTTTTGCCAGCTACTTTTACCCTCTTGGCCTTTAGCCCCTTCTTCCCACAAGGTAAGGTACAACCCTTCATAGTGTAGCCAATCCCAATGCCCAAAAAGGAAAGAGGATATGGAAGGAATAAAGATGGAAAGTGGTAAGTATGGAGGGAACGAAGTTGAAACACTACAAGGCAATCCTCATTTGTCTCATAAAAACCCAAAAACCTTTTCAACTTCTCTTTTTGTGTTGGGATCTTTATCAATTCAATTAAGGGAATTTCTATTTTGATTTTAGACAACTCATTAGGCAAATCCACATTTAATATATTTGCAATTTCCATTCCTTCATGTGATTATTCCAATGGTGGCCTTTAGGCAGCTATGTTTGTTGTGAAAGGATCTTCATGGGTGCAGCCTCCTAGAGTAACTTGTCTTCCACCTCTAATCCTCTATGGGAATTCTTTATTATTGTTTTGATTCCTTTGGATATAAGTCCTCCATGCCATATCCTTGATTTCTTTTGATGAAGGTTTTTCACCTAATAGCTCTTGTACTTTTTCGGCACTCATGGTTTTCTCTTTTATTTCTTCCATATCTTCTTTAGAAATAGTATAAGACGTTCCTCTCAAAGTGCAAATGAAATTGTTTTCATCAATAGAATTCAAATCATTTGGTTCATTAGTATCTTCAAACATACCCTTGTTGATCCATCTTCTAAATTTTGGGCAAGTACCTTGTCATGGAAATCTTGACAATGTCTGCATTGTAAGTCTTCTTCTTCATCCAGCATATTAGTGGGATTCATAGGGACAATAAGTCCCAACTCTTTTGTACCTCTATTCTTGTCAAAGCCAAAATTTCTCTGGGGCTAATATTGACCTTGTTGTGCTCTTTCCATTTGGATCACTCGATTTTGAACCCCTAACATAGATGTTTGGAGTTTCTCCACAACTTCCATCAATTTTGTCATTACATTCGGGATCGGATCAACAGTGTTCATTGCCTTGGGATTTGTTTCAACTCTAGAACTTGATGCCCTTGATGAATCGAGTCAGTGACCCTTTCTTGAGGCCACTAAGTTCTTTGCTATTTTTACTGCCATTTCTTGAGCTTCTTTCAAATTCTTTGGACCCTTCTCCCTTACCCAGAAATAAAATTGTTTGTTAAATGCATCTATATAATAAATAAGAATGGTTGCAATTGGAAGTTTGATGTCTTTATTTAGCTTTATCTCATCAAATCTCCTACTGAACTCTTCAACTGTCTCATTCTAATTTTTTTGCCCCTTTCAAAGAAGCCAATAGAAACCTATCATCCTTCCTTCTTCCCAACACTTGTGGAAGACCCTTTGGCATTCTTCCCATGTGTTGATGTTGTTGTATACTAGGCTTGTAAACCAATCAATAGCATCATCCTTTCGAGACAAGACAAATAATTTCAAAACAACATCAAGAGGCTTGATTTGTGATGATTGGAGCACTCCTAAATGCTTTTAGGGTCTTGTGTTATGATTGCATTATTTCCTTGGAATACTAGAAGCTTCTCTATGGCCTTATCTGATATATCATGAGAAGCTCCAACGATAGTAGAAAGATCCAATGGCTTGTAATTATCATCCAATCAAGGTGTATCCATAGTGCTTGTTGAAACAGAATGCCCTGGATTACTAGAAAACAAGTACCTTGTATCTTCAATAGAATCAAGTGTTGGATTACTTGAGTTCTATGTTGTTTTTGCTGAATTGTTCATCGATCTTATCTATAATATGTCTTTGGTTCGGCCAGTGGTGGAACAAGCTTTGTAAGGAACTTCTTGTGGAGTATCTTCGTCTCAAACACCCTTCAAGTGGAGTCGCCAAATGCGACTTCATAATTTTTCTCTATCTTCTCTCATCAACTTTCTTGAAGCATAATCATAATCTTCAAATGTATGGGAAATGGACTTTATTCTCGGAAACGGTGCTAATTTGTTACCTCCCAAACATGCACTTCAAGTTATAAAGTCCTGAAAAACAAGTGCAACCCCAGGGGCAGCTTAGGAAGGTTGCCCAATGTCACCTCAACAACACTCCCTCTCACTTTTGGTCGGTTCTTTTCTGGAAAAAGGGGGGAAACCCTAGGAAACATTTAAGATTTTCTTTGAAATAGATGGGTGAAAGAATAGACCAGTGTCAACCTAGTTGGGTGATGGAGTTAGGATCAAACTCAAGAGGGTTCAGATATTAATGAATGGTGGTGTAATTAGGCTGTTATTAACATGCTCTTATAAACCACATGGACTTTTTTAATATGTGAGAAGTAAAGAGAGAGCCCTTTCCAAGGTGTGTCTCTTTCACAATTACGAATTAGTAATAAAAAAATGCAACCATGAGCAATAAAAGGACAACACCAATAGAAATTACAACAACAAACCATATATTGAACAATGATAAACAACAAGTCATAAGGAGGATTTCACCTCAACCTTAGTTTCTTCTTGGAGAAAAAATACTTTTCCTTAAAAAGATCCTTACAACAGATTTATAAAGGTAACTTCAATGATCAAGTTCATCCTTGAAAGAGAAAGAAGGTGATGAACCTCACATAGAAAGTGCCTTTAAACTTTCTTTGCCTCAACTAAGCCCTTGGAATTTCTTTACACTTCTTCCACATTCTTTAGCCCATGAAACTTCCACTATTTATATGATTCTATTGATGATTGCAGCTTCGTGAGACATTCTTCAGGTCTTCTCCCCAGAGCAGTGGGTTGGGTCGACCTGTGCCTTCTCCCTATCTTCTCCCCGATGGACTAAGCTGGGTTGACCTGAGACGGGTCTTCTCCTCAATTGTGTTGGGCTGGGTTGACATGAGACGAGTCTTCTCCCCAGGTGGATGGGCTGGGTTGATCTATGGGGACGCCCCTGATCTTCTCCCCATATCGGGCTGGGTTGACTTGGAGAACGCTTCTCTGAGACTGAGTTGAGCATGACACTTGTCAGAGGAGTGCCAAGCTGTCCTGGGATGGCACCCAACGTCCCATGGGAGCAGACCATGTGAACATGTCATTTAGGAGTTGACAAAGTGGACACATCATGAGGGGGCAGCCCTTGAGGATGATGATGACTTGTTCTAGTGGGTCGTAACCCCTAGAAGAGATGAGGACGCTCACACTAGGTGCACCATGTGTGACATATTGATGCAGCCTTTCACTATGATGCCCAGAGACAAGAAGAAGCCCCACGTCTTGTGTAGAAGACCTAATCAGCTAAAGTCGGTCTGGATGAAGAGACACCTTTTGGAAAGTGTTATCACCATGATGATCATGCTTCAAATCTGAGTTTAAATTTAGTAGGTGACTAAATCAGTGTAGACACATGGCGTTATTTGGAGGTTCGAGTCGTATGTGGCGGTAATATGGACAAATATGGCGGAAGAGCGAAGGAAGGAGTCTTACGGACCGTTGATCTTGAAGCAACCCAGATCGACGGTTGAGGCCCATATCGGGCGGTGAACTTAATTATGCGAGGGCGGACCAGGGAAAACCATTGTGGTTTTCATAGTGGACGTGTGGCGCCTTTAGAAGTGCATCGAGGCGAAAAACAATTTGCCTGAAACCATTTTCTCAACAGCCCCGATGTCATGTGGTTTAATGTGTCAAATCAACAACTCGTGGGGGGAGGTGACCATTAGTCAAATCACCTCACGTCATTGGTTCAGGTACTTCCCATCCAACATGTCAAGCGAACGTCGTCGTATAACTAACTCAAAAGTTCATCATTCAAAGTAGATTGATGAAGCGTGGCAAACCAACGTACCATGTCAGTAATTCATGATTAGGATTCAAGGACTACCGGTCTTCAAATATGGGTAGCTTTATCCTACTCTGGGAAATCGTCGTCCCATGCATAAGTGGAGTAATCTTGAGATGGATCGATTTTTTAAGTTCTGTAGAATTAAGGGAGACAAAATCGTGGCCTCTGCAAGGTCGGAAGAGATGGATAACGTCAATCGAACAGTGTCCAGTACAATGGGGTTCTCAACTAATGTGTCAAGCTTACCAATAAGTGAGAAAGAAAGGTGGGTTGCACAGATATTAGCAACCAAATTTCATACAGAGCCCACAACTGAATCAGAGTCGAGGGTCAGATTAAACCCTGTTATGAAGGACATAGTCATCAATGAACACGTGAACGAAACCTACAAACAGGCAGCGAAGAAGAAGCTGAGCAAACGACAAAGAACAGAAATCAGAGCTGAGACGATGAAGAGCATCGGAGAAAATCAACTCGCTTGGTTGAACACTCTGAAAGAGGAAATCGCCAAGCTGAAATGAATTCTCAGGTAGGATTAAGTACATTCCAACAAATTTTGGATAGATGGCGGTCGAAGAAAGGGGCCCCAGATATGACAAACCTATTCCTAACGGTCCCTTTAAAAATGGATAATTGTTATTATAAATCACTCATTTTTTGTAACTTGTCTCTATTTTTAGAATTATGGGGAAGTCTAAACATTTTGAATTCCATAAGTAATTCCCTTATATATGTGTTATCTCGAGGATATGAAAAGATATGGAAAAAGAGGAGCCTGCCCTCTGTGCAGGAAGACTTTGGTAATTTTCTGAGGTTGAAATTGAATACATATGTAGCAGCTTTGAAGTCTCTATGAAAAGATTCTAATGGTGGTGATATGAGTTTTGTCTTCCCTCATTGTATGTATTTCCCGTGTTTCTTTAATTCCATTTACACCGTCTTCTGTTTAAATTGGAGAGTTAGAGGCCCGGAATTCATCATTTGATGCTCTTGGTTTAAGCAATTTAAACTATGTATGTTTCTTCTTAGCAAATTTAGAATTCATTCCTGTAATGCTCTGATGTAATTATTTGTTTCTCTTTCCTCTTACCACTCTAATTAAATTCAAGTTATAACTCAGATTCATTGCCTCATTTAGTCTTTATCCTCTAGAGAGTTCTACAGGCCAGTCAATGTTTTCATTCAATTTCAAAATCTGACTCCATAGCCCTAAATGTCCCTCCTTTTCTTGGCCAACAACTTTATAAAAACCCCCCAAAACAAATCAAATCTAGCCACCGATTTGCCATAGATATATCAAGTGACACGAGAGAGCCCTCTCTGAGTTGAGCAGGCTAGTGCCTCAGCTCTAAAGCTAGTTGAAATAGTTACCTCTGTCGTTTGTCTATTCAGTTTGACAAAATTTACAGAGTGCTAACATTTTGGCGTCGTTGCCAGGGACGAATTTGAAAAATTTTCCCTAGGAAGAACGACATGGTTGAGTCATAAGGTTTGAGAGCAGCAGACACTGAGGCACATATTGGTTGTATTCTTGCTCTAGCGACTCCACACATCAAAAAATTAGTTTGAAGGCAATTCCACTGGTAGAAGAATCCAGGAAATTTCAATTTTCACTGGCGACTCCACTCTCAATGAAGAATCCAACTGCCAAAACATCAATGGCGACTCCTCTCGTAATGCACAATCCAGATCCCAAGACGTCGTTGGTGACTTCACTCAAATTTCGAATACAGAATGCAGTTCAGAGGATTCACTGAAAGACGATGCCCCTTGGCTGAGGTATGAGAAGGCATTATGAAAGAAAACAAATGCTCAAAATGGGATTTTTTTCAGATCATTTTGTTATTTGTTATAAGCTGTCTCTGGTCCTTTCTCGAAAATGCTAGGCAAGTTCTTCTTTGCTTACTGCATGCAAATAATGACCATGACAATCTAGAAAATATATATACCCCTCTTAAAATTACACGAACGTCCCCTCAGTTTATCACTCATTTTGATAAAGAAATTTCATTTGGGCTACGTGATGACCATAACCAAGTTGATGAGCCTCATGAAACCAGGGTTGATATTTCGTCTCCTGCACTTGATCCAACACCCTCCAAGACTCAACATAGATACAGACCCTTAAAGTTACCCCACATCCTTCATAATTTTCCTCCAAAACACTATGAGTACCTACCTATGTTTGATGGGGAACTTGATAACATCTTAGCTGAAAAACACATCTAAGGGTTTGAGCATTTTATAGATTTTTTTGAGATTGAACATGATGATGTTTGTATGAGGGCCTTCTCTCAATCTTTGAAAGGAGACAACAAAGACTGGTTTAAACATTTGTAGTCAGAGGAAATTAGCTTATGGGAGGAATTGAAGGATGTCTTTTTAAAGTTTTGGGGCAATAAGAAGTCTTTGGACCTACAGCTTAGAGAGTTCTATGTCTTGGAAAAGCAGGACAATGAAACTATTTTTGTATTCAGCAGAAGGTTTTCCATTATCTATCAAAATTTACGCAAAGAAATTCGACCCACTGAAGTTGCTGATATGCTCCATTATACAACTACTCTCCATCCAGATTCGTCTCTCCTTCTTATGGAAAGAAGATCCAAGTCCTTACAACAAATGTTCTATGATGCTCAGGACATTCAGCACAACATCCAAGCATGTGAACAGATTCAAAATAAAGGACCAAATGCCCAAGAATGTGAAAGGGAATATGAGAGGAAAGAGGTTGATTGGGATCCTGAGCATAGATATGAAAATACCATAGGTCCTCTTGCAGTTTCCAACGCCAATGATTCTGAAAAAATTTATATTCCACCTGTTGAAAGAGGGGGTGCTAATCCATCTCATGATAAGCAAAAGGATGATCGTTTTATGTATTCGTTTACAGACGGTCAAGAGGATGAGTTTACAAATCATTTTGTTGAAGAACAAATTGATGTTCCCAGTTTGTTCTTATTAGATGACATCGCACAGACAGTTGATTTGCATGTATATGACAAATATGAAGAGGATTGTAATGATCAAGACTTTCTTTTTCAGCAGTACAGTGAGATAAATCAACCTATGTATCATAGTTACAAGGAGCAAAGTATTGGATCAACTGAAGAATATTCTCTACCCTTGTGCTTTGTTGCATTCAAATTTTTGAGAGAGAATTCTAAAATCATTGTTGAAGCAAGCGAATCTGTGTTGATGCAAAGTCACACCAAACCGACAAAACAGATTGACAAGATATTGGAGCACTTTTCTCAGGCGCTTGATGACCCTGTTCCTTGCTTTGTAGAAGACCTTGTCAATTCGGAGGTGCAGTCATTGATCGAAGACAAAGCTGAAAATGAACATGTCCAGCAATCCAAAGAGATGGAGAAATGTACCTATGACGACACTGGAGAAAATGAAGAAGATTTTGAGTCAGGGAACAGAACCTTACCATTGTATTTTCCCTCATTCGAACTGTTGAAACAAAATAGCGTTTCAAATTAGAAAGTATCCGAGCATGAAGTTGAAAGTGAAGAAAGCAGTGGACTTACAAATAAAAATTCTCTCCCCTTATGTTTTTCTTCCTTTGAATGGTTAAAAGAGAATCATGAGCAGGGTTACCGAAAGCGCCCCCCCCCCNCCCGGCTTCGGCCTCGGAAGCTCCCTCAGAGCGAGTTTGCTCAGGAAGCTGGCTAGGAAGCGTGCTTCTGGATTTCGGAAGCACGCTTCGGGGTTCAAAAATGCGCTTCCTGCCAATCAGGAAGCTTTGCACCCGGAAGCTCACTTCCGAAATCCAGAAGCTCGCTTCTTGAACACTTCCACCAAGCTTCCTGAACGCTTCAACCAAGCTTCCTGAATGCTTCAACCAAGCTTCCTGAGAAATTTTTTCAAACAATTTATTTATAATAATTTCTACTTATGGTTTATGTTCAATTCAATTTTCTACTTATGGTTTATATTCATAATTCATTTCTATTTGTGATAATTATAATTGTTGCAGGTTATATGAAATCATTAGACAAATTGGTCTCGAACGAGGAGGAGTGTGATAAGATACGACAACAATTGAGCCAGTACATGCTTGGCCAAGGTGCCTTTGGGACCAACCATGCCTTAAGAGATCGAGGGAACTTGAGTTCTCTTGCGTGGTGGAACTTTTATGGTGGTGGCACCCCACGGCTCCAATGTTTGGCAACACAGGTGCTTTCACAGGTGGTGAACACTTCTTCTGCAGAGAGGTGTTGGAGCACCTACAGTTTCATCCACAACATCAAAAGAAACAGGTTGAATGCAGGCCGGGCAGAGAGCTTGGTTTATGTTCATTACAACTTGCAATTGTTGTCCCATTACTAAGAGGAGGCAAAGGAGGATAAAAGCTTGAAGCGTTGAGACAACCATCTAGAGGAGGATAATTTGGAGGATGGGGTAATGCTTTTAGAAAAATTGGAGAATGCTCTTTTTGATGATGATCATCATGTTGAGATGCCACCCCCAGCTACTACGCAGTCCTTGGTCCCCCTGTTTAGGACTCCAGCAGTAGGGGCTTCATATTCATCTATACATTCTGCATAGTTTTGTCCTTCTCAGGCTCCTCCACGACCACCACGTGGAGGCACACACGCCAATCGTGTTGGTGGAAGGAGGATGGGATAATTGTTTGATGTTTCTCCTTTTTCATTACTTTACATGTCAGTCTATAGATGATAGATTCATAGCATTTAGCAACTAGACTCTAGAGTCTAGCACAGTTTAAACTTTATTGTTTTGGACCTTTCGATCTTCATAATTCAGTCCAGATGGCCTATTTTGTAATCATAACTATTTGGTCATGACTCGTGTTATTGTTGACAGTTGCTAGATGATTGATTTCATTCCATAACTTAATGGTCTAATTTCTATTATATGGCTTAAACATTTGTATGTTGGTTTGTAAGTTTGTAATTGCTAGATTCTAGATGGTTGATGCTCGAATGATTAATCATTGATGTACTACTATTTACTACTATGGATGCCATTTTAATGTTACAATGTACAAATATGCATGTTTTCATACATTTTGCAGCTAATTTGTCTTTCTGCATGTTTTTTTTAATATAAACGTAATATATATATATATATAATAGACGCTTTCGGGACGCTTCGCTTCCTAGGATTTTTTGAAAATGACGCTCCTGACGCTTTGCTTCCTAAAAATGCTCTCGCTTCGCTTCGCGCTCTGGCAACATTGATCATGAGACTTCAGAGAAAACGGGGAGTTCTAACTGTATTCACAGTAGTACTGTGTTACATGAAAAGGTTGATATCATTGAAGAACACCAACTACACTCACATGCATTGAAAAATCATTACTTGGAAAATTCGGAGTGGCAACCTGTGCTTAACCATCATATTAAAGAAGAAGTTGATCAAGAAATTGTTGTTGAAGGTCGTTTTTCTTCCCCTAAAACTAATGCAGATGTTCAACAACATTCCCAGCAAGACAAAGTATTTCAAGGTTGCCTTTCTTCCCTTGAAAATGACATAGTGATCCTATTTCTGAAAAGCCTAGACATGGATGGAGATTTTGAAGCTTCACCTATGGAGACTCCAAGCAACGAGGGAACACTTGTGGAGGAAGCTTACTCTTCTGTCTTGACTCCTGAAAAGGAAACATTTTTTCATAGGATTCATGATCCCAAGACACATTATATGGAGAAGGTTTATAATCAGAATTCACCAATAATAGAGGACTGCAACAAATCAATGTTTGTATCAAATGGGAATCCTTTTACATCAGATGAGTTTCTCCAGCCATGGTTACCTTATGACTCAAGAAATCTTTACTACCAAACTTCTCAAAAAATTTGCCAGTTTTTTGATAGAAGTCAACAAGTTGAATCACCTGAAAACAGAAATGCAGTGGAAGGAGTGAAATGTGATGATTGTTTTATGCATATCTTAGAGGATTCATTTGTGATCCTACTGGAGGAAGTGAACAATCCAGGGCCTTCAAATTTTTTTAGAATTGGACTTCTAGATAAAATTTTGAATAAATCGTTAGCAGAAGGGTTTTTGAACAAGCAAGTACAAAGGAAACGAACGATGGATAGAATGTTGTCATGGCTACATTGGGATTATGATTTCACTTGATTGACGGTCCTTTTTCAGCAGTTAGGGTAGGTAGGAGTGTGTGAATAAGCTCGTTGATCAAGCATTGTTTTCCAGTAGTATGTACAATTAGATCCTAGCAGTAATTTTTCAACATCCAATGGAAAGCAGTTTGCAAAAGCCGGTTTTAAGAGTTGACGATTCAGTCTCCAAGACGAAACATGATGCCCACACACGTTTGAAGGCAACCCAATGAAGAAGGCACCGGGTCTACAGTTCTTTGCTACCTCGCAGGGAGGATAGCATCCCCAATTGGAGCCTATGTTATCACCATGACGATCATGTTTCAAATCTGAGTTTAAATTTGGCAGGTGACTAAATCAGAGTAGAGACATGGCGTTATTTGGAGGTTCAGGTCGTATGTAGCGGTAATATGGACAGATATGGCGAAGAGCGAAGAAAGGAGTCTTACGGACCGTTGATCTTGAAGTAACCCAGATCGACAGTTGAGGCCCATATCAGGCGGTGAACTAGCGCAGAACTTAATTATGCGAGGGCGGACCAAGGAAAACCATTGTGGTTTTAATAGTGGACGTGTGGCGCCTTTAGAAGTGCATCGGGGCGAAAAGCAGTTTGCCTGAAACCGTTTTCTCAACAACCCCGATGTCACGTGGTTTAATGTGTCAAATCAACAACTCGTGGGGGGACGTGACAGTTAGTCAAATCACCTCACATCGTTGGTTCAGGTACTTCCCATCCGACATGTCAAGCGAACGTCGTCGTATAACTAACTCAAAAGTTCATCATTCGAAGTAGATTGATGAAGCGTGGCAAACCAACGTACCATGTCAGTAATTCATGATTAGGACTCAAGGACTACCGGTCTTCAGATATGGGTAGCTTTATCCTACTCCGGGAAATCATCGTCCCATGCATAAGTGGAGTAATCTTGAGCTGGATCGATTTTTTGAGTTCTGTCAAATTAAGGGAGACAAAATCGTGGCCTCTGCAAGGTCAGAAGAGATGGATAACGTCAATCGAACAGTGTCCAGTACAATGGGGTTCTCAACTAATGTGTCAAGCTTACCAATAAGTGAGAAAGAAAGGTGGGTTGCGCAGATATTAGCAACCAAATTTCATACAGAGCTCGCAACTGAATCAGAGTCGGGGGTCAGATTAAACCCTGTTATGAGGGACCTAGTCATCAATGAACACGCGGACGAAACCTACAAACAGGCAGCGAAGAAGAAGCGGAGCAAACAGCAGAGAACAAAAATCAGAGTTGAGATGATGGCGAGCGTCGGAGAAAATCAACTCGCTTGGTTGAACACTCTGAAAGAGGAAATCACCAAGCTGAAATGAATTCTCAGGTAGGATTAAGTACATTCCAGCAAATTTTGGACAGATGGCAGTCGAAGAAAAGGGCCCCAGATATGACAGACCTATTCCCAACGGTCCCTTTAAAATAGGATAACTGTTATTATAAATCACTCCTTTTTTGTAACTTATCTATATTTTTAGAATTATGGGGAAGTCTAAACGTTTTGAATTCCATAAGTAATTCCCCTATATATGTGTTATCTCGAGGATATGAAAAGATATGGAAAAAGAGGAGCCTGCCCTCTGTGCAGGAAGACTTTGGTAATTTTCTAAGGTTGAAATTGAATACATATGCAGCAGCTTTGAAGTCTCTATGAAAAGATTCTAATGGTGGTGATATGCGTTTTGTCTTCCCTCATTGTATGTATTTCCCGTGTTTCTTTAATTCCATTTACACCATATTCTGTTTAAATTGGAGAGTTAGAGGCCCAGAATTCATTATTTGATGATCTTGGTTTAAGCAATTTAAACTGTGTATGTTTCTTCTTAGCAAATTCAGAATTCATTCCTGTAATGCTCTGATGTAGTTATTTGTTTCTCTTTCCTCTTACCACTCTAATTAAATTCAAGTTATAACTCAGATTCATTGCCTCATTTAGCCTTTATCCTCTGGAGAGTTCTATAGGCCAGTCAATGTTTT
>ML779015.1:107080-137017 GCA_009831015.1 Picea engelmannii | reverse complement strand
CCAAAAGTGACATAATGTACTTTATCCAAAGTCAAAGTACAAATAGACATAAAGTACTAGGACAAAGTGCCATAAACCTTCCCACATGTGCTAAGGAGGGAAAACACATGGGGAACACCTCCTCAGGTACAAAACTCAACAGGATCCCACCGTGATACATTGTGACAACCAGAGCTGTGTGAAGCTCTCAGAGAATCCAGTATCTCATGACAGTACCAAACATGTTGAGATCAAGTATCACTATATTCGTGATATTGTGTAGAGGAAGGCAGTTCAAGTGGAATACCTTCCTACCGATGAGTAGATCTTAGATGTTCTCACCAAGCCCCTTGCCAGGTCGAAGTTCGTGTACTTTCGTGATAAACTTGGAGTGACAGAGAATGTCCCTCTTGCTGAGAGGGAGTGTTGATGATTGCAACTTCGTGAGACATTCTTCAGGTCTTCTCCCCAGAGCAGTGGGTTGGGTCGACCTGTGCCTTCTCCCTATCTTCTCCTCGATGGGCTGAGTTGGGTTGACCTAAGACGAGTCTTCTCCTCATTTGTGCTGGTCTGGGTTGACCTGAGACGGGTCTTCTCCCCAGGTGGATGGGCTGGGTTGATCTGTGGGGACACCCCTGATCTTCTCCCCATATCGGGCTGGGTTGATTTGGAGAACGCTCCTCTGAGACTGAGTTGAGCATGACACTTGTCATAGGAGTGGCAAATTGTCCTGGGATGGCACCCAATGTCCCATGGGAGCAGACCATGTGGACATGTCACTTGGGAGTGTTGACCAAGTGGACACATCATGAGGGAGCAACCCTTGACAATGATGATGACTTGTTCTAGTGGGTCGTAGCCCCTAGAAGAGATGAGGACGTTCACACTGGGTGCAGCCATGTGTGACATATTGATGCAGTGTTTCACTATGATGCCCAGAGACAAGAAGAAGCCCAGCGTCTTGTGTAGAAGACCCATCAGAAGCCCAACGTCTTGTGTAGAAGACCTAATCAGCTAAAGTCGGCCTGGATGAAAAGACACCTTTTGGAAAGGATAAGTTCACATTGGACTTGTATAAATAGAGAGAACTATCTCTCATTTTGTCATAACACTTGGATCACTTTGTCTCTCTTGTGTAGCGCTAGCCTCTTGAGATTCTAGCGCACTTCTTCTTGGTGATGGGATTTCCTCTTGGACAATTTATTATCTAGTGAAAGGTTGCAGCTGGGTTTTTCTCCCTTGTGAAGAAGGGTTTGCTAGGATATCTCTCGTGTATCTTGTGCATGGTTATCTTCTTGTGATCTTGGATATTTGTATGATGCAATTAATGCTTAGGGTTTATGCTTCATGATGCTTATGCTATTGTAAAATTGAATAGAATGTTAACAAGTTGATCAAGCATAAAAATTCAACAGATTCCACCCTAATTGCTTTGACAACTCTTCAAAGGACTCTTGGCAATTCCTAAGGCTAGGGCACACCTCCCAAGCCTTCTATTTCATCCTTAGCACGTCACTTTTCCTCCATGCAGTGCTTCATTAATGACCTTTTCTACCATTGAGTTTAAACTTAATTTTATAATTATCTCCAATGTTACCAACATCATGTCGGCAAATATATCATTGAGGGTCCAGAATATAACTTATCGACAATATCGGGGAAAATATCAGAAAATATTGGCAAGCTTAGAAAAATACAAAAATATTAATTTTTTTCATTTTTTTAAACATCTAAAGAGACAACAACATCAAACAAACACATTGCCACATAAATATAAAAATAAAACTAATATATATGATGTCAAGTAATACATCACACATCAATACTAAATTCTGATATGTGTCCCGTCTCCCAAGTCCTAATAGGCTGAGACAAAATCACTTTAAAAAAATAATAAATGTATCTCATGAGTCATGTTCACGAGTCATCTAGATACTACAATGATAAATACACCAAGGAATCATCAATTCCCTCTACCCCTTTCATGGGAAAAGGTCACTGCTCTTCCTTTGGAAGCAATAAGTGTCTATGCTGGGGCTGAGATGGAAGGTGTTGGGGCTAAGGTGGAAGCTGAAGTGAGATGTCTTTTGCTTGACACTTGTCTCTGTGGAGGTAGTGGCTGCAGTGCACTCTCAATCTCCTCGTCCAAATGTATCTTCCCTAGAAGTGGAACATCCTCCTTTGTTTCCTCCCCCTCCTCAAGCACATTAGCATCCTCCTTCAATCACTTCAATGCCTCCTCTGTGATATGTCTCTCAGCCTCCACCCTCCATGGAGTTGTGGTATCAATGCATCCATGTTAGGTATTTTGTCAATTTGCTTCACCCATAGCCCAAGATTGTAGTAGACATTGACCATGTCATTAAGGCACTAGTTATCTAACCTATATGAGGTTCATATTGTAATTAGAAGGTGATAGGGGTAAATTAAAACTAATGAATTATACTAAATTAAAAATTTAATCTGAACATTTATAACCTGTTGTGCTTCTTGGAGTGTATTTTTCTAAGTTGCACAATACAGGGAAGTGGATACAAGTTTCCGAAACGCGACCCCCCCAAAATTTGGAAATGGGGAAACACAATATATATATATATATAATTAATGTGTTATTTTATAAATAGTGCATTATATTAAAACTTTGAAAGAAAGCATTATGAATGAATGAGCAAGAACATTTAAATGACGAGCAATGTTCCACCATCACTTATATTGGGATCCTCATCATTAGTATCACCCTTCACCTCTTGTCTAGCCTTTGCCTATACCTTGATCCTCTAGTAACATCAGTTAGCACCACCCCCAATTTAGTTGTCTATCTCATTAAACACCACCATAGGAATACAATAGACATATAAAATACTAGAATGCTCCTCCACATAATCATATTCCATCAATCCATACCAATATGCAAGGAGCAAGGTAAGTATCTAGGTACTAGCACCATCATCAAGCAAGCCGATCCAAGATGTGCCATCCATCAATATCAAACCATAGTATCAAGGAGCATGTTATCACTAAGCATCAAATCTAACCATGAATCAAGGTAAGCCACCATATGAACCACCGAATCAATCATGTAGCATCCATGTATCACCAAGATGAAGTAAAAGGGTCCTCAACCACAGATATGCCCAACCAAGATGTACCATCTCCAAACAAATCTGAAAGGTGAGTATATCAGCATCCCTGTAAGTTACCCCTGAAAATCTGTCATGTGATAAAACTCACACATTTACCACTCATGTAAATATGAGGGGTAACAAGGTCAACAAAGCAATGTTATTTAAGGCCCTTTTTTCCAAGCACCTAGAGTAAGACGGCAGTCCTTTTACCTAGTCTGCAAAAACATATGGCCTTGAAGAAACACGATTGAAAATTGCAAACATTAGACTCAAGCGGCCATTTAGTGAAGAAATGCAAGAGATTATGCACAGTCAACTTCTGTTTGAGTGAAACAGACATTGAAATTTAGTTCACTGATGCTAACATAGATATCGGAGTGCTATTTTATGGCTCAAAGGTGTGTGTATTGTATTTTTATTTAACTTTCAGCATTAGGTTTTCGCATCTTTTCATAAAATGTAATTACTCTTTTGCAGTTGGCTTGCTCTGTATATTCTGAATTGTATCTGTTAATACTAATAGCCATATCTGAGTTTGACTATGTAGGTGTTTGATGCTATTATATGTGACCCGCCATATGGTGTTCGTGCGGGGGGGAGAAAATCAGGTGGAAGAAAACTGTTGAAGGGAGCTGTAGGTCCTTATGTCATACCAGATGATAAAAGAAGAGACCACATTCCATCGACAGCTCCATACAGTCTGGTTGAATGTGTGCATGATTTGCTTGATGTTGCTGCTCGCTTGCTGGTTATGGGTGGAAGGCTTGTTTTCTTCTATCCTGTAGCATTAGGTGAGGACTCGGCAGATATTTTTCCAGATCATGGATGTTTTACATTGGTATCGCACAGTGAGCAAATTCTTAGTACTAGATACAGTCGGTGCTTATTGACAATGGAGAAAACAGCTGAGTACACTGCAGAAATCGCTGCACAAGCAAGGGAGAAGCACTTAGAATTCAGAGAAAACCATGCTAAATTGTTAGAAGAAACGAGAGAGAATGGGAGCCTTCATTCAAAAGTTTTCAGCACCACAGAAGATTTAGAACTTTCTTTGGGATTATCAGGAATGAACATTAAACGTGATAAGGATTCAAAACCCAAGTATAGAAGCAAATGTGTTTGACAGGACACTAACTTGGATTGTTTCTCTGTGTGCATGCGAATTTATGCTTTATCCTTAACATATATCTGTAGGGTACACGAATTCCTAGCATCTTATCAGAAGCACATGACAATCATCTGAAATTGGTAAACTCACACTACCTGCAAATACGGTAAAGAAGCAACACTTCCCTACACAGCATTGCTAGTGCGGCAATCCCAATATGTAAAAATGTTCCTCGGGACCGACCTTCTCAATGAGCAGGGGGGAGTCAAATTTGAATACTTGTTCTAGAACAAATAGCCAATAGTCATGAATCGTATGATGGTAAATTACCATGAGCGAGAAAATATTTATGGGCTAATGGAGAACTATTGAGATTTTGACTTCAAAATTTTGAAATGGTTATTGGTCTTATCTGATTCATCTAAAGGTGCCAAATGGAGATATTATTATCAATTCTTATTTATTGTGTATAAGTTTTTATTATTTTGCGAATCGTTTGTTTTTCTTCAGTATATGATTTATGAGCATAATTCAATGGAGTTCTATGACAATATTGTATGTTATTTGTCTTCTACAACATAAATTACCATCAACTGCCATGTTTTGACAACCATGATTTATTTTGGATATCTCCTGGCAATATTAACTATGAGCATGGAAAATACATTACCATTCTTGGTTGAATTTTCAGAACCCATGTTTTGGAGCTTAAGCTCGACGATTGAAGCAATAACTTTTAGGTTTTCTCTAGCCGATATGTTTTGGTCTTTGTGTGTGATTTCCCCAACACTATAAGACTTTCCAAAAGTATTTGGATTGGATTCTAAATTTAAAGATGAACAACTACGAGACAGTAGCTTCATCAATAGGTCGTGATGTAGTTGCACCTATACGGATACGATGTTTAGCGGAGGGAATCGGCTTTGGTTGTTAGTGTACCCGTAGTATAAGCCAAGTAATCCTCAACCAGTGGAGTCCTTTCATTCCATGCTTAATTCCAGAAAAGAAACGAAGAGTAAAAACACTGTATACTAGTAGCAAAGACGAACACATTGGCACAGATAAAATGATTATTGAGAAGGAAAAAGAATAGGCACAACCTATCTCTATTCTTCTCTCTGTGATTTATCCCTTGTCCTTTACTACCGAGTTGTATCACTTGAAAAATTATACTCCCAAGTATTTCTTAATTGAGTATGCATGCATGTATTAATATCATTCAAATTTATCTCTTTAGGAATTTGATGCATAAATGGTAATTTTCCCTCGTACATGGTAGAGAATGATACTGTTATTGATGGGTCGATTGATAATGGGAAATTAGGCTAGTGAAAATTTTAAAACAGGAGTAGCCATGCTTCCAAAATTGTGAATTAGCACATAGCCTTTAATCGAAACATAATTTTTATGAAAAGATGAAAAGTCAAATGTTATAAACCAGCATTTAAGCATTTTATCAAATGGTATTTACAAATTCTAAATATCGTGTTTAAATTAAGTAAACACAAAATACATTGAAAATTTTTGAGTGGAAATTTTTAGGTAAATCCTACATTTGCACATGGTATCCAATGCAAATATGTGATTATGATTATGGCATCTAACCCTACAGGGACATTAAGTAAAGTAGAGGCAAACAACTTGGGGAATCAACCATGAGATCTTTTTCATATATTTCAAAACACTCAAACCATTTATGCTAGTCTATTAGACTATATCAAATAAATATTCTCTAAACATATATAGAGATAAATATTTATAGTTAACCCATTAGAGAATTTCATTATGAAAGTAATAGGCATAAATTATAAACTAAAATGTAATTAGAAATTGTTGAAATCCATATATCCTATATAGATTTCAACTATTTATATTTATTATGTTGTGTAGAAATATAAATTGAATGGTTGAAGTGTTCTTTAAATATTATTATTATTATTATTATTATTTTATATTTGTTACATAAAATTTTATGAATAAGTGAATTATTACATTGATGTGAAGTTGTGTATAAATATATGTTTGAATGGTCACATATATGAATAGACATGTGCCCTTTGAATATTATTATTATTAGATGATATATTTTATGTTTGTTACATAAACTCCTTTATAATATAATAATAAAACATTTTTTGTATTGATTGTTTGTGTAGATAGTTGTTGCACTTAAAACAACAATATGTCTTTAACAATACCGTTGTATCCTTTTATGTGCTTTTGCTACATTAACTTACTTGGTAGCAAGGTTGTAGAATGTGTCAACAACATAAGTATTGAAATGTAGTTATTTTGTTTTTAATATATAACCACTAGAGATTGCAAGTGGCTTGTAATAGTGAAACCTTTTTGAAAGCTAAATTTTGTTCCTACTAGTAGTATAAAGTTCAAGAGTATTTCAAAGGGATATTTCAAAGGAACTAGATTTTTTTTTAAATTGATAATGTGGCCTCCATTTTTTCTATGAGAATATTGGGAGTATTAATGTGGTCTTAAAAGGGATTGGGTTGGTGTTTCTTCTATTAGGTTGTGCACTTTTGAATAAGTACTTTTTCCATCACCCTTAAACTTCTTGGACATTGTATCTTTTTTTCCAACAATGAATTGGTTTGGTGTTTCTTCTACTAAGTTGTGCACTTTTGAGTAAGTATTTTTCTTGTCACCCTTAGGCATCTTGGAGCTTATATCACCTTTTTCCAATAATAGGGTTGTGCAAGTCAATGATTTGTATGACATCTCAGTTACCATATGCAATGCACTAGAGATTTTCATTATGACCAATTGACATGAGTATAGAAAAATTGAGAAAACTTATTAGGGCTTATTTCTAAGATTATGTTTATATAATTTTTGGGTGGAGGTTGGGAGTAGATAGTGAAAGATCTTTGAACTTTAAATTAAGTTTTTGATAGTGTGAAATGGTTCTACCTTCTTTGGGACATATTGGTTACCCTTGATGGGTGGTAAATATGAAATGTATCTTTTTAATTGTAAGTAATAAAGGACACTGTTGTTTTATGTGGGAAAAATGATAGTACTAAAACAATGAATTTCACCAAATGACTACAACATTAAAGTACATTTCACAACAAAGCTTTCACCTACACTTGATAGGAATATTGTGTACCAAAAAGCCAAAGGATTTTTCTACATCCAACTAATGGGTAGTTCTCAGTAAGAAAGGTCTCTCCCTTCCTTGAGTTGGGGCAAAGATATGATAATGGAGTCTTAAGATATTTAGGCAAACACTTGGAACCTAGCCTTGGTTAAAGACCCTAGAGTGAAATCTAAACAAATATAGTAACATAGATTATGATTATGGAGAGGGTTTGTTGCTAGCACAACTACAATTTCACTTGCTAATTCCTTCCATAAAAGACACTTAGTCTTTGAATGAAATGGGAGATGAAATTTTAATAAATGTGGGTAGTATATGTTATTAACATGGAGAGAGGATTCATTGCTAGCACAATTTCAACTTAACTTGGCAATTCCTTCCATACAAATGGCTTGGTGTTGAAACTCTTTGAATGAAATAGGAGAAGCACTTCTAATTCATACTTATAGCTTAGGCCTCTATGTTAACTCTAAAATAGAGGATCATTTACAAGCTAAGAAAGCATATCGTGGTTACTCCTTGACCATAAGCTCAAAAGGCTCTCTAGGTTGTTAGTAAGAATTTTGGAAACATAGGTGAACTATCTAACTTGCTTTCCACAGGTTTTTCTATTCCCTATATTTTTATCCTAGGTCTTTTCTTCTTTTCCCCTCCCTTTGGCAAAGGTATTATGAAATAAATGGGGGGGACTTGATCATGTCCCCCCTACCATGATATGTTTACAAGTCTCAATACAATCGTGAATTTGTATCAACACAATAGGTGTCAATTCAAGCACTGTGATAATGAAATGGAAGTTAAAGCCACAACAATGCCTCATACTTTCTCATTTACTCCTTCTAGTGATGGGGTTTATTGTAGCATTCCCAGCCCCAAGTTGAGCCATGCCACACGAAAATTTGAACTATGATATCAATTTAATTAACTACATGCTCTGCATAAGAACGTAAATGCAATGTTAACAACATATAAATTTCAATCATAATTATAACAGTAAATACCCATAACAAAAAATAGATAAATAAACACATTGTAATTAAAACAAACACATAATAGACACTTATTTTCTGCAAATAAGTTATTGACTGCTTGTAAACCTCAAACTTTCCTCCCAGCCATAGACTTTGTTGCTCAAACTCTCAGTGGCAGGTCACTCTCGAGCTAGGGCTAAAACTCCACCAGGGAAAGGAATCTTAAGCCAAGCTAAGCTCTATCAACAACCAGAATACTTAAACTAAGGTGCTAACTCTAGTAAACGACCTACAACCTCTCATTCTCCACATGGATGTCCCACCCTACGAAGTGCACCCCTTCTTTGCTCAACGGTCCTTTGGTTGCCCCACTTCCCTTCCGGGGCTTCAACAACAGGCTAGACAATAAGTCTTAGAGCCCTATAGTTGCAACTTGGTACCCAGGGAACAAATCCCACCAATTCTCTCACTTGGAGAAAATGTTCACAAGCTTGACAACCCGCCTCTTCAGCTCAATTTACCTAGGTCCATCGGTTGACAACAGTTCCAGAGCTTCCCAAGTACTAGTATGGATGATGGATGCAGAAATGTACAGATGGTAGGAGAGAATGATGGGAAAATAGACTTTCTCCCAACTTATGTATGCATGTTCCCAACTTGACACTTGTCATGTTGGGAACTACCTTGGGCCCACTTTTCCCCCACTTGGGTGACGCGTACCCCATCATTAGGAACTTAGGATATATTTGTATCCATAACTTATACTTTAGGAATATTAATATAATATTCCTTTAAGCTTAAGCCCCCTTGGCTTAGCCCCTCTTCCTAGATGCTTAACCTCTCTTTCCCTTTCTAGTGGAGTTTAGCCCCCCATATTCTTTTTTCTAGTCAATATGCAGCAGTGATGTTATTTTATTAATATATGAGTGTGATTACATATTACACGGGATAGGCCCACTAGCCTTTTAGCATCTGGATCACCAACCTAATAACCACACAGGCACTCTGGTCTCAAAATACATATACAAATGCACTTTGGCCCAAAATATCATGGCTCACCAGCTTACAAGTACAATTACAATTGGGGTTTGTCTTAGGGGTATTACATTCCCCTCCTCCTTATTTATGCATTGTCCTTGGTGCATTAGATACACATGTACAGCAAAAAACTTCAAAAGTCTTCAAAAAGATGCGGGTACTCCACTCGCATGGCATCTTCATGCTCTCAGGTTGCATCTTCAGGACTATAACAGGTCCACTAGACCTTTACCATCCCCATTGCTCGATTTTGGAGCAACTTGACTTTCTGATCCAATATGCACACCAGTTGTACTCATAAGTCTCCTTCTTGCTCCACCTGGATCACATTCCAATCAATTACATAATTTGCATCGGGAACATACTTTTTAAGTAAAGAGACATGGAACACATTATGAATGCACATGGATGCGGGTAGTACAAGCATGTATGCAACAGGGCCAATCATTTCCAGGATCTCAAACGGCCCACAATAACACGCTGCCAACTTTGCACATTTCCCAACTTCAAGAAACTTATCTTGGCCTTCACTTTTAAGAACACATGGTCACCCACTTTAAACTCTTTGTGAGTTTTGTCCTTATTTGCATAGTTTTTCTTCCTTTCTTGGATAGCCTTTAAATTTTGCTTAATTTTCACCATCTGTTTTTCTATTTCCCTAAGCAATTCTGGCCCGACCACTGCTTTGTCTTTTGGGTTGTCCCAGCTCACTGGTGTGTTGTACTTTCTACCATATAGTGTCCAAAATGGGCTCATCTTTAAAGATGCTTGATACCCATTATTATAGGAAAACTCCACCAAGTGTAGATAATCTTCTCATTTTGATGGTTTATCCATCACATACATCCTCAGCATATCCTTAATCATTTGATTGACCCTCTATGTTTCCCATCTAAGTCTAGATGATATGTTGTGCTAAATTTCATATTTGTCCCAAATCCTTTGAATAATCCCTTTCAAAAGTCTGATGTGAACTTGGGATCTCTGTCAGAAACAATTGTATTAGGCACACCATAAAGCTTGGCAATTTCCCTCATGTAAATATCTGCAATGTTAGTTTCCTTATGAGTTAGCTTCACCGGAATAAAATGGGCATCTTTAGTGAGCTTATCTACCACCATCATGATGGAATCATGTTGCTTTGTTGTTATGGGAAACTTGGTGATGAAATCCATTGTCACCACTTCCCATTTCCACTCAAGAATGGGAAATGGTTGTAGCAACCCTAATGGATGTTTGTGCTCAGTCTTGACCTTCTGACATTCCCGACATCTGGCAATGTAATCAGCCACCTCTTTCTTCATACCTGGCCAAAAATATTGGCTTTTGACTGTTGCAATTATTTTCTGGTAACCTCGGTGCCCAACATAAGGCACATTATGAATTTCTTTTAGCACTGGAATTTCCAGCTCCTGAAAATTAGGCACATAAACTCTGCCCCTGTACATGAGGATCACATCCTCTCTTAACTCATAACTTTCGATTTTTTGTTGCAAATTACCTTGCTGTAATTTTTCTTTTGTCTATATATAATGTTGATCTGATTTTGCAGCTTCCAAAATTCTGTCTTTTAAATCATATGTATACATGTTAATGGTTGTAGCATGCATCTCATGCATCCTCCTACTAAGTGCATCAACCACCTTGTTCTCTTTTCCTTTGATATACTTTATATCAAAGTCATATTCATAAATTCCAGCCATCTACTTTGTCTGGCATTCAAAGTTGGTTGTCAGGAAAATATTTCAGACCACTATGGTTTGTCCTCAACTCGAATCTCCTTCCCATAAGATAGTGTCTCCACATCTTCAAGGCATGCACTATGGCTGTTAATTCTAAATCATGAGTAGCATAATTCCTCTCATGCCCTTTCAGCTTCCTTGACTCATAGCATATCTCATGCCCATTTTGACTAAGGAGTCCCCCAAGTTCTTCTTTGCATACATCAGTGCACACAATGAAGTCTTCATTTGGATCAACAATCCTCAAAATTGGTGCACTTGTTAGTAAATATTTCAAGTGTTGGAAGCTTATTTCACAATCGAAAGTTGGCTCAAATCTCACACCCTTCTTTTGTAATATGTGATTGGGTGTCCAATCTTTGAGAAACCTTCAATAAACCTTCTATAGTAACCTGTAAGTCCCATGAAAGATCTCACCTCTAAGACATTCTTTGGTATTGGCCATCCCTGAATGGCTCTTATCTTTTCTGGATCCACAGCTATCCCTTCCTCTGAAATGATATGGCCCAAACAATGTATTTTCCTCTGGTAGAATGAGCACTTGCTCAATTTTGCATATAGTTGATGCTCCCTCAATACTTGTAGCACCATCCTCAAGTGTTGTTCATGTTCTTCTTCAGACTTAGAATATATAAGAATGTCATCCAAGAAGACACTGACAAACTTATCCAAGTAATCCCTGGAAATGTCATTCATTAAACAAACAAAAACAACTGGTGCATTTGACAACCCAAATGGCACCACTGTAAACTCATAATGGCCATACATGTTTGTCTTCCTAATGTCTTCTTCTTTAATTCTTGTCTGATAATAACTTGATATGAGGTCAACCTTGGAGAATATCTTGGCATCTTTCAGCTATTAAAAAAGATCATCTATCCTTGGCAAAGAATACTTGTTCTTCACAGTTACCTTGTTTAGTTGTTTGAAGTCAACGCAAAGCCTCAACGCCCCATCCTTCTTTTTCATAAACAGCACTGGGGCACCCCAAGGTGACACACTTGGGCGTATATGCCCCCTTTTCAAAAGTTCTTCAATTTGCATTTGTAATTCCTTCAACTTTGGGGTACTCATTCTATAGGGATTCTTGGATATATGGGTTGCTCCAGTCATCAAACTTATAGAGAAATCAATATCTTTTTTGGGTGGCAACCTCGGTATTTCTCTAAATACATCTTAAAACTCTTTTAGGACAACATAGTCCTCAATATTTGGCACTTTATCCTTAGCTTCCTCCTCCATATGTGCTACAAGTATTTGGCATCCTTTCTAGAAGCTTTTCTTTGGTTGCAAGTCTGAAACTTCTCTGATAGTTGTTGCCCTTGGAATACCCTATATTGATCTCAAGTTTCCTTCCTCATCCAAGCAAGTAAAAGCCCTATTATAACAGTCTAGGACAACATGATGCTTGTCCAACTAATCCATACAAATGAGGCAGCCATATGAGCCCAAAGGTATGAGATTCAAATCTTCCCTCGTGCTTAGCCCATTCATGTCCATAGGACATTCCTTAACCATCTCATTAATTCTTCTTTTAGCTCATGTAGCTAGCTGCACTCACCAAGATTTTGCAAGCTTGCTTCTTGGCAAAGAAAATTTTCCACCATCTTAGGATCTAGATAACTATGACTAGCTCTCGAATCAATTAAAATAGTGATGGGTTGGTTATTGATCTTACCTTCCACTTCAATCATATAACACTGAACTCAACTTGCTTGTTATACAGGGTTGCATAGATACTTGACACGTTTTTCCCCATGTCATCCACTGTATCAGCTTGTTGTACATTGTGAACAGTCCTCACTTTTACAGATCTATGAGGGAAATCCCTATACATGTGATCTCCCTCACAACCCCAACATTTCATAGGTTGTTTCCTTGGTCTTTGCCCCATTGTTTCTATTATTTTGGGCTCCTTGGAAGTTGGTTGTCCCTGAGAATTATTTCTGAAGAATGGTGTCTTTCTCACCTTCTTCCTCTGCTTCATCTTGCCTTTCTTGTTTTCTTCCCAAGCCTTTTGGAAAGTTGGTGTTCCTCTATGTTGATCATAGAGGCACTTAGCTCTCCTTATGGTTTCCTCCAGTGTCTTGGGATCATCATATTGTATCTTATCACTGAAAATTGATGCCAACCCACTCACGTATCTTTGAATCTTGACGTGTTCATCCTTGATGAAATAAACATATTTTAGCAACTCTAAAAATCTCCTTTAATATTCATTCATGGTCATACTCCCAAGCTTGAGTTCGAAGAAATCCTTCATCTTTCTATCATAATAACACTTGGTCAAATACTTCTTCTGAAAATATCTTTTAACTCCCTCCAAGTAATCTTGTTATCATCAATGTGTTGCACTTGCACGAATTGGTCGCACCACATTGATGCTTTCCCCTTTAGTTGATAAATTGCAATTCTCCCCTCAGCCTATGAGGATTAATTGTGCAATCGAAAGTTTTTTCTCATCCCAAAAATCCAATTCTTTGCATCCTCATCCTTCTTGTGCTCACCATCAAAGGTAGGAGGCTTGATCTTATTCATTTCTCCTCATAGCTCATCTACCCCATACCTCCTCTTATGTTTTCTGACAGGAGATGGACTTGAATTACTGTGTACTCTCCTAATTGAATGCCTTGGTGAGTGATGATGATGCCTATCAACATTTCTTGTTTCTCTTCCTTTATCATGAGACTTATGATTCCTTGGCTTGCTTGATTATGTCTCCTTATCCATTTTCTTCTCTATTATGTCCATCCTCTGTAGCAACTTGATGTTGAAGCCATCTTGCTCCTCCTTGGATTTCTGCATAAGCCTCTCATTATCATCTTTATAAATTTGGACATTTTTTTGCAGACTCTTTATGGTCTCCACCAAGTTCATGCTCTCCTCATTGGTTTCTCTATGCCCATCAAATTATGTCCATTCATTACCCATGCTGACACACAACCCTATGACTCCATCTTTATGGTTGTAGGTTATATGTGCCTCTTCCATGCCTCTATTCTCACTGTTGATTTTGATATATTTTCCTTTAATTCTGTAAAATGTGTAGGCAATAGGATTTGTTAGACTATAATAATTTTAACAAATATATCAATTCATGTACCATTGTGTCCTTTAAATACACCAGAAATAGTATTTCTGGTTTCATATGAATTTGACTACTCAATTCACAGTTCTAGGTGAATATTTGGACTCATATGTTCAAGCTCTTTCCAGTGATTGTTTTCTTTCTCAATTCCAAGTCTTGAGCAGAAAGTTATGGTCATTTGAATATTACACATTTCCTCCTTATGTTCACCTTTCAACCAAGTGCAATTTTCAATTGTACTTATGCATCCTTGCACTTGCTCTTTTGGAAATTCGACAGGAGCTCAATTGGGTTCCTTCATGACCATATTTTTGACATTTTAGCCAAGTTTCACCTTCATCTAAGCTTCAAGCTGCTAGATACATCCTGTTGAAGTTTAAGGCCAATTTATGTTTTTAGCCATGAATGTTACAGGTGCATTTTATGTCTTCCTATGCATTTTGTGTGCCCAGAAACTTAATGCAACTCCATAGTTGTCTTATATGACTCAAGATATTTCGGTATACTGCTCATGTACCCCAATCTGATTCTGGAGCAGGAAGTTATGGCCCTTGGAGTGGACTGGTACCCAAAAATTACCCTCCATTGTATGGCATGTAACTCCCTCATACAAGCTTTGTTAGCTCTTTCATTTAAGCTACAAAGACACGATGTACCTTGGTAAACTTTTATCTTGTGTTTTTTATTTGCCTAAAAACGATGTTTAGGCCTCTGAAAATGGCTTGCTAAAACATGACTTGAAAAACCCTAATTTTTTCTATAAATTTTAACTATTTTATGGGGAATTTCACTATTTAAGGTTGACTGGGGTGTTGACGTGGTACTTTGGGTCCGCCTAGAACCCCTAGAATGATGCCATTTCAGCTCTCCCTACCTACTTGGCCTTGCCTCATCGACCCTCGCCACTTCTTCCTTCTCTTTTCTCTTTTTCTTCTACTAGTGCACACATTATCTTATTTTTCGAGCCCCATAGCCCTTGGTTGGCTACGTCGCACCTTTTCATTGGATCGTGGGAATGGGAGGGCCCCATCCTGCACCCATTCACCTCAGTGCACAAATTTGCATGTTCGTTTGATCAGACGACGGAGGTTCAAGGGGTGTCGGCGGTGATCAACGGTCACAGTCGCATCGCAACCCCCCATGCCTTACCGACCGTTAATAGAGGGGGGGGGTACTGCAAAAGAAACCATTGGTTTTTCAGTCGATTACGTGTCGAAACCTGGTGAATTGCGGTCTCGGACTCATGGTTTCACTCGGATAGGAAAGTGCTCGCCACTACGGCACCGACTCAGTTACCACCAACCACTTGCCACATCCGTTTTCATTTCCACTGTGTACCTTCCACCATGGAAGTACATGTCACCTCTCTACCACATTAGCTTACACATGGCCCCCACGTCATGTTGACGTCAACGTACAGAAAAAATCCCAATTTTTCCCAATTTTGCCTATTTTCAAAATTTTCCAAATATGCCCAAATTCACAATTTCTTTCAAGTCGTCATTGAAAACTTTGTAATAAGCTTCATTACGGCCAAATTGGCCATGTAGACAACTTAATACATCCATGTGTGACTGATTAACCACTATGGGCGTGAAATTATCTCAATTTCGCTCTGAAATTGGGGATGTTTTTACCAATTCCGCCACAGTAATTTCATCAGACATATCAGAGACATCCTCTGAAAATTAAATTTATGTAATTTTTATCTCCAACGCTCTGTTAGCTTGGCCCATCCAAACTCAATGTCGAAACTGGAGCTCTGATACCACATTTTAGCATCCCTAGCCCCAAGTTGGGCCATGCCATACCAAAATTCCATCTCTAATACCAATTTAATTAACTACATGCTCTACATATGAACATAAATGCAATACTAATAACATATCAATTTCAATCATAATTATAACAATAAATACCCATAACAGAAAATAAATAAATAAGCACACAATAATTAAAACAAACACACAATAGAAACTCGTATGTGCCTTTGTAGATGTATTTTGAGGCTAGAGTGCCTTTGTAGATGTATTTTGAGGCTAGAGTGCCATTGTGTTTTATTTATACGTGTTTGGAGAGAAAAAAAAATAGTATGTGTTCTTATCATTTGGAGTGAAACTTTGCCAAGTATTTATACATGTTTGGAGAAAAAAAAAATTAGTATGTGTTCTTGTCATTTGGAAGGAAACTTTTCCAAGTACGTGGAGTGAGAGATCACTAAAAAAAAATCAATATTGAAATAGTACTCGATCCCTCGAATCTCATCCACCGTCTTTAATATTCATTTTAAAATAGTTAAGTGAAAATGAACGATGGATTCCATCCAACAACATTGATGGGAAAGTGAAGGAAAGAGAAAAGAGAACAAGTAAATGGTACAAAGATACCATAATTATGAAAGAAAATATTTAGATAATTTTTATGGATTTAATAAGATAATGTTAATTGGGTTTAGTTTAGGTGGTTGAAAGGAATGATTATTATCTTTTTCATTTATATTCAATTTATGTAAGTGGCATGTTGATCTTTTAATGAGTATATTATTTTAATGGCTTCTAGCCTTGTTGTTGATCAACCTTGTGCTCTGAAGATTCTAGGGTTTTGATTATTAACAAAAACGGTGAATCAAAATTAACATGTCAAAAAATCAACATGATCATGAAAAACATCAAGAAATGATCATCTAGAACAAAGACTTAAGGCATGGCATCATCATCTCTTTGTTAGTCTACCCACCCTTTGTTATATGGCTCAAGCTAACTAACACCAAATTTCCAGCAATTATCGTTCTATTACTTTTTGTCTTTTGAGAGTGAAATGTAATTATAAGACTTTATCATTTAATGGTTATGTCGATGGACTATGTGACCAATTACAATAATTCTCCATTGCTTATCATTGATTTAGTCAAACATGATGATGAAGTTTACTATCACTTCACTAAAACTATATGTTTAGCAATTAGAGTAAGAGTGATGTCTAAAAATACTTAACTCAAAGGCATGCACCCCATTTCCAACAGTAGTTTAAGACCTAATGTAAATAAGCCTCATCCATCTCCACTTTTCAGGTTGCATTACAATTTGTTGGAATAAATTAACAAAAATAGTAATTCCATCATTTGTGAGCGATCCTTATTAGTTGGCCCTAATTAAAATTGAATTCATTTCTTCTCTTCTAAATTCAATACAAAAGTTCCAATTCTTAATAAATTTCATGCAACATGAAAGCCCATATCTAGAAAAACTTAACCTAGAGAGGGTTTCTTTCCAAGTAATGAGGAATGATCAAAAAATTTAAAAAACAAGGCACCCATTGTCAGGTAGATGTGGCAAAGGGATATGATGAAAGGTAGATGTGGCAAAGGGATATGAAAATGAATCTAATAAATTGTAAAAAAAAAACACTTGGTGGCATTGCCAAGGTGAATTACCAATGGCTAGTAGCCAACTCTATTGAGATAAGAGATCAAATGAAGAAATTATTCTCAAGGTTCAACCCAAGTATTCCATGTACTTATAATTTGTAGATGTGGGTTGATTTTTCGTATTGAAATTTGTAGAGCTTATTCAGACACACCTTTGAAATGGGATTTCCTTTCAACCAATGGTATTTATTTAATGCCTTACGTTTTTTAAAGAGTTTACAAAAAAATACAATTCTAGTCTTCCACCATTTGGTTGGAAGTTGAGATCCCTACTTGAACAATGAGGAGTTTGGAATAAGCCTCTTAACACCATTAAGGAGTAAGTTGTATATGTTATTCATCCTAAACTTGTCCTTAATCTTGGTCCATGTTAGTTGATTCTCTTTTTTCATAACCTAAGGGTATTAGGATATTTTAACAATAGGAGCTAGTTAATTTTAACATGGTCTAATGTAACGTTAGGTCAAAGTGTGTTTTTAATGTGATTCTTTAGTTTTCTTGTGTACTTTACTAATTTCGATGGTTCAAACAACTTCTTGATATTAACAACACTTGATCCATGGATTGACATCCAATTGGTCCATGATCTCTATTTAAAGAGCAAAAAGCATCATTTGCTCATGATCAATGTGAGCATATTCATATAAATTATTTTTACAATAATTAATTGCCTCAAGTTGTGAGTTTGGGGGCTATGGATTATTTCCCTCTTTGATGTTTTTAACCACATAAATATTGGTGTACTAATCTTTAATATATATTGAGCATTTTCTTTAAGGTGTTTTACCAATGTGGATACAACGTATTTTTCAAACATGGTACCATATCTCTTGTGGAGATTTGCTCTCATTGTTGAATGAGATCATTAACGATCTTGTGTCATTGCATGCAACAAAGGATTTCTATTTTATATAGTTTGTAAGCATTCATGTTATTCAAACCCATTCATTATGTTTGGAGCACCATTTTCATCGATAAATTCCTTTGGTTTCATCCAAAACAAATTTTGTTTGCCCGATATATGGTCATTTATATTCGGTGATTCAAAAAGGGAAAAAAAAATTATTTATAAAGTTTTATTTAAATATTTTCATTTTCTTGGTTTGTTTACCTTTCTCTTGAAAACTTCAACTTTCTCCATTGTTGGTCTACATATGCTCTTCGATATAGACCTTGAGTGAATTTAGAGAATTGGAAATAGATCCATTTATGGGGCTTGTCTCGTTGTCTTTCTACTAACCAAATACCAATATTTATGGGTTCTATCCAAATTTCTAGCATTGTTCTTGGCTCATTTAAAATTCCAATGGTATTCTTTATATATTTGTGGAATTTGTTTATTCTTGCTCGATTTCTTTGGTTGTGTTCTTTCTGATTGTAGGCTAAAGTTTTTCATGATTCCAACCTTTATTATTCCCCTAGCCCCACATTTTCTTGGCCTCAATTTATAAAAATCTATGCTTGAAACTAGTGGTCCCTTTCTCCTTGTTGTGGGCATCATTTTCTTTGAACATGTCAATGATTTTATCCTTGGAGAGTGCACTACCATGGGGTGTTACCCAAGGTAGCCACAATCATTTCCTCAATCCCTCCAGCCCTTCCATACAACTGTCATTTTCCTTAGAGTAATGTGATTTTTTTTGGAAAGTTTAACGTACCCAAGGCCCATTCCTTGGAGCGAACTTATCATTTCACATTGGATAACTACAACTACAAACATCCAACCACCAAGTTCCAAACAACCAACACCTAAATTGAGAAAGGTGTGTCATTTGCCACATGTTGACACCTTAGTGTGCACCCACTTCACGTGGGATAATCACCATTTGTCATGTGTCGTTAGTGCCACATCACCAGTATAGTGAATCTGGTTTGTGGCACCTTCAAACGCTACCAAGTGTCACCTTGGTTGAACACACTTTATTGGCATTTTGACTTTTGACATTGATTTTCAAATGAGCATAAATTTGTCATATGGAGTATGTTTTGAGTGTATTGTTTTTTCCTTAGCTAATTTTTCATGCTTTATGCATTGGTGACAGGTGTAGTCTATTTTTGCAAATTTAACTATCATTGACTTGCACTTTTACATTTTTTGCAAACATTTCCCTTTTGATCTGTGTTTCGTAAACTTTTAAGAGGCATAAATTTTGCATCTAGATATCATTTTGTTTGTCATTTTTCTTTAAGTGTGTAATTTTTCATGTAATTTATATCCAAGTAATCAATTTTTATTTTTAAATTCATTTTGCTTCCATATTTTAATATATCCAATTCAAGTGATTTTTTTTTACATGTAACCAAGCACTCCACCCTTCAACCCATAAGCAAGGATAAGATATTCCTCATGGCTCACAACCTCAACAAAAATTGGCTCACGAAAAGTGAAATGTGTCACAAGAAGGATTTAAACTTGAGTGGGAAGGATACCATTTCTCCTCTGAGTTGAACCTTGTTACTACCCAAACCCTCACTTTTTGTGATAGATCCCTAAAGCACAAATGAGACCTTGCAGGAACTAAGAGGGGTTATTCACTATCACCACAGTAGCACCCACTATCACTTTAGGTCATCTCTCCTCTAGCACAAGCGGGGTATCTCTAAAATAACATTGCTACAGATATGCAATGAAATATTAAGGTGAAATGAAGAGTTAATCTTTGGAAAAACCGATCTGAAAATATCTTTTAAAGACTATGGTTGAGTTTTAAAGAATGAGTTAAATTACCATTTAGGAAACTGACAAAAGAGGAAGAATTAATGATGAAATATGGAATCCATAATAACATATACAGATCTCGAAATAAGCATAAAGAAACAGCAAACCATAATAGAAAAAGTTGTTAAAGGAGTTCAGCAATCTCGCCCACATCTCTGGGCCTTTGTCTCAGTGGGTGAGGCTTTCTTATTTTTGTTCAAAGCTACAAAAGTACATCATAAAAGTGCCAAATGGATTACAAACTGATCTGGTTGTGTTTTGCTAGATCTCAAGAACCCATCAAAACTGAGGGCACTGAGAACAGATGAACGAAGCTCCCAAAAATGGCCCACAAAGTTGCTCTCCTCAATGGCTTCCCTGCATAAAAATGGATCGGGCTTAACAATTCTTCAGCATTTTCTTGTTCTAACCCTCCTTAAGGCTACCAAGAACCTCTATTTTATATAGGCTTGAAGTGGGTAACAAACTCCCAACTTCCCCCCAAGATCTAGCCTCAAAAAGGGCCCAAGATCCTCCAAAAATGGACTAAATATCCCAAAACCGGTTAAAAATCCATTAAAATCTTTATTATATGGTTACAAACACACTTTTGTCATAAATTTGGGTGCAGCCCCCAATTTCCCGGGCTCCTGGTCATGTGGGTGCCCTCCATGTGGCCCAAGCATTAAAAGTTGTGTGTTGGCCCCCTATCCATCGGCTCCTGGTCCTATGGCTGGCCATATGGTCACGGGCTAAACCTTCCATGTGCCCCTCTAAAAGTTAGCTCTGCCCCTGGTTACGTGCCTGGTCGGCGGGCTAGCCCGGCCGACCGACACTAACTCCTACACATATGCGCTATCAGTTTCGAGGTGTGGTCATATGGTAGTGGTACATGCGACCGCATTGGGGCATGACCCTCCATATCAATGTTCGCGCCAACGTTTTAATAGTAGGTTTATATTGAAGAGGTCGCATGCTACGCGTCGAGGGTTGGGGCTAGGCCCCAACCCCTTTAATCCGCCCATCGAACAACCCTCCAAGCTTAAATAAAACTTTAGGACTATAGTTTATAAGTGACACCATGGCGGGCTGGTAGCCCGGCCCTTCCAAGACGCTTCTGCCCGGACTGGATGTCACAATTTTGAGTCCCCGGGAGTCCATACATTTTGCCACAAACTATGACCAATGAAAATGTGTCACGTGGCACCATGCTACTCGCCAATAATATGCCACGTGTCAAAATCGGATTCATCCACCTGCACCTGCCCAGTCAGCACCACTGTACCTTCCACGTCACTGTACAGCCTGTACAGTCAGTTGCCACATCAACACTGTACAGATTGTACGTCATCAAATTTTGTATGTTTGGAAAAACATACAGACTGTGATATCTTTCGCATACGGTGTTTGTTTGAGCCTGTTCAAGTTGTGTTGGGTTCGTATCAACGAGGCCTATGCACACGTCCGTTTTGAAGCCATTCTGAACACTTTTATTTTTAGGCCTTCCTAGACCCATTTTGGTTCCTAGATCCATTGAGTGGCACCACATCACATGTTACCTTATCCACAAATTTAGATGAAATTGCAAACTTTAATGTGCATTGCTTTGTTATGTGCAATTTATGGTTGTTGCTTATCCATTTAAGTGAGTAAGGCTTATGATGCATCTGAGTGTTTAATCCCAATTGTTTAACCACTTCCTTTGAAATCAAATTAGATTGAGATCCACTATCTATCAATGTGTTGACCTTGTTATGCCTCATTATGACCCTTATGTGAAACAATTTACTTCTAGAATCAAATCCATCACCAATTTTAGTTGTCAACCCAACTGCTGAGACTTTAGATTCATCACCCAAATCTGATCCCAAGTATGTTGGTCATGTTGTTTTTGCAACTGTTTGCCTCCCTTTCCTCTCTTTGAACCACTTCGGTCTCTTCTCGGGATGCAATTTCTAGCAATGGCCTCACCATGCTCTTCTTTCTTGCAATGCTTGCAAAAGGGCTTCTCTTGCTTTCTTGCCATTGAATTTGCCTTCTTGCCATTCCACTTCCTTTTGTCCTCTTTCCTTGTAGATGATTCCCCTGATACACCAACTCATGGTTTCCCTTCCTCAATGTATGTTTCTTGAATAGAAACCTCATCAATATTAGTAGGTCTAAACATAACTACAGTGTTACGAATATGTGCAGGTAAACCTCCTATATACTTCATAAGAGTTTCTTGGGTATGTAATGGAATTTCTAACATCAATGCCATCTTACGAAAGTCATTTGTGTATTCTTGCATTGTTTGTCCTTTTCTTAGTTTAAGACCTTTCCATTCAATTAAATCCTTCTCTTTATAACCCAAAGGACAAAATTGTTTTCTAAGTGCAGAAACAAAAACTTGCCATGACGGAAATACATTACCCACTTGTTGCGTGCCATTTTGCAACTTTCTTTGCCACCAGATGAGTGTTGTGTCTGCAAGATGAAGCGATGCCAACTTGATTTGAGTTGCCTCATCCTTGAATTTTTTGCACACTGCAATAAACCTCCATCTGTCGGACCCAGTTATCAAGCCTCTCTGCATTGACTTCATCATCATACATGGGTAATTCAAATTTCACATCAAGTTTAAGTAAAGACATTTCATTTTTATGTTTATGGGAATGTTTTCTTGCGGTGGATTTAGAACTTGAACTTGAAGAAGAATAAGTTGATGGAGAAGAAGGAGGTGAAAGAAGAGTTTGAGGAGGATCCTCTCCTTCTTCACTTTTGACCTTTGAAGATTCACCTAGAACCGATCTCTTCCGTTCCAAGTAATCCTCATATAGAACCTTCATCATCTCCGACATGGCAAAGAAAGTCTTTTGAAACTCTTTCTCATCATGATAAAGTCCCTCTTTCGATGCCATCTCCTCACTTTGAGAAGTTCTCTTTCTCTATCCTATCTCAGGATTCTCTTCAAAAAGATCGCATTCACCATGATTCATCTTTTCCCTGGTAATCATGCAAACTCAAAAACCAACTGTTACCCTGCTTTGATACCAGTTGATCCGAAAAGATCTTTTAAATACTATGGATGAGTTTTAAAGCATGAGTTAAATTACCATTTAGGAAACTGATGAAAGAGGAAGAATTAATGATGAAATATGGCAGCAATAATAACATATACAGATCTGGAAATAAGCATAAAGAAACAGCAAACCATAATAGCAAAAGTTGTTAACGGAGTTCGGCAATCCCACCTATGTCTTCAGGCCTTTGTCTCAGTGGGTGAGGATTTTTTATTTATGTTCAAAGCTTAAAAACTACATCATAAAAGTGTCAAATGGATTACAAACTGATCTGTTTATGTTCTTCTAGATCTCAAGAACCCATCAAAACTAGCGGCACTGAAAATGGATGAATGAAGCTCCCAGAAATGGCCCACAAAGTTGCTCTCCCCAATGGCTTCCCTACATAAAAATGGCTTGGGCTTAACAATTCTTCAGAATTTTCCTGTTCTAAACCTCCTTAAGGCTACCAAGAACCTCTGGTTTATATAGGCTTGAAGTGGGTAACAAACTCCCAACTTCCCCCCAAGATCTGGCCTCAAAAAGGGCCCAAGATCCTCCAAAAATGGACTAAATCTCCCAAAACTGGTTTAAAATCCATTAAAATCTTTATTATATGGTTACAAACCCACTTTTGGGATAAATTTAGACACAGCCCCCGATTTCTCGGGCTCCTGGTCATGTGGGCACCCTCCATGTGGCCCAAGCACTAGAAGTTGTGCGTTGGCCCCCTATGCGTTGCCTCTTAGTCCTGTGGTTGGCCATATGGCTACGGGATAAACCTTCCACACGCCCCTCTGCAAGTTATCTCTACCCTTGGTTACGCGCCTGGTCACGCGCCCTGATCGGCAAGCTAGCCCAGTCAATCGATGCTAACTCCTACACATTCGCGCTATCATTTTTGAGGTGTAGTCATATGGTAGTGGTACATGCAACTGCGCCAGGGGTTGACCCTCCATATCAATGTCACCACCAACATTTTAACTGTGGGGTTATATGGAAGAGGTCCCATGCTACGCATCGGGGGCTGGGGCTAGGCCCCAACCCCTTTAATCCGCCCATTGAACAACTCTCCAAGCTTAAATAAAACTTTAGGACTATAGTTTATAAGTGACACCATGGGTGGGCTAGTAGCACGACCCTACCAAGACACTTCTTCCCAGACCGAAGGTCACGAGTTCGACTCCCTGGGAGTCCATACATTTTGCCACAAACTACAAACAATGAAGGGGTGCCACGTGGCAACCCAGGACTGGGCCATGTGGCACCATGTTATTCGCCAATAATATGCCACATGTCAAACTTATATTTGCCCACCTGCACCTGCCTAGTCAGTGCCATTGTACCTGCCACATCACTATACGGACGTACAACCTGTACAGTGAGCTGCCACGTCAACACTGTACGAACTGTACAGTCATCAAATTTTGCATGTTTGGAAAAACAAACAAACCGCGATATCTTCCGCATATGGTGTTCGTTTGAGCCCGTTTAAGTTGTGTTGGGTTCGTATCGACGAGACCTACTCACACGTCCATTTTGAAGTCATTCTGAGAACTTTGATTTTTAGGCCTTCCTAGACCCATTTTGGTTCCTGGATCCATTCTGGATCGAAAACAAAGTTCAATAATCCAATGCCATATATCCCAAATATTTCATTCTAGTACAATATATACAACTTTCTCGTAGTTCAAGAGCACTTTTACCTTTCAAAATTCCAAAACCTCTCAACCCCTTAACCCCATTCAACAATGCATCCTCCTCTCTAGTTAGCATATTCCCATATGCATTTCCCCAAAGTATCCTCAACCGCCTTTATTAATGGGCCATCAACCTCCCCTTATAGATTTTAGGGAAAATATTAATTAAAATAAAATTATAAATGAATTACATAAAATAACAATAAAATGGTCCAAATTCTTTCTTCTCATGCTAGCTTATAAATGAAACTTGACAATTTTCCCCAAAAAAATTGGCAACCCACCATACCCATTTAATTCAGAATATCAAACAATAATCAAAATCATAGAGGGATTTAATGCTATTATATATTTATGTATGCAATGTCATTTTCATAATCAATAAACCATTAATTAAGTAGTTAATAACTTAGTTTAGTAATTAATACATCAAGTAATTTTACTAGTGTACATGCACACTGTATGTATGTGTAGTTAGTGTATACATATCTTGTGTGCGTACTAATAATAAACAATCATTTTCTCTATTGCACAACTCCTGTATGTTCACAACCAAGAATACAAGACAATAAAACAAGTAAATGCATCATTTAGTAACCTTTAATAAGAAAACTACAATAATTCATGAATCATTGATCATCACACTTAAATTATCAAAATGAATCAAAAAAAGTGTTCTAAACATGGTAGGAACCAAGTAAGGAAATTAGAGTGGCACATCGAATCCCCAAGTATCATTCTTAGCTAATTTGAATCATCCTTCCTCCCTAGCATGCTTCCATTTTCCACATCCTATCCTTTCCTCTGTTGCATTATGTTGGAGTATCAATTATATTGACCTAATTCCATTTATAACCCATAAGTGGAAGTGTCAACTATGTCAAACTAACTTCCCCAACTAACAACCCGCAATCACCATCACACATCTAGGGGAATGTGTATTAACATGGCCCTCCCACGACTCGAGGTTTCGAAGGATAAACACTAGGAAATACCTCAACCTCTCCTAATAGAAATAGGTTCAACACCCTATCATCAACAATATTGTGCCACCATTGTTGTTCTTAGAGCTACATCATCAAATAACCAATTTGGGAACCGATGCTTCTTGTAAAACCTACACTTGCCCGCATATCATAGCAATGTTTGGAACCAATAATTAAATCATGGAAAAATGTTTGTTGGTCATTTTCTACTTTTAGGGGGGTTAAAGACCCATGGTTTGTTAAGCCTTACCAACAAAACCCGAAGGCGTCGACATATTCAATATTTAGTCAAGGACCGAAGAAGGTCTCACTCTAGATGCCATGAGAATCACAAAAAACATTAGTCTTGTGTGGGGTGTGAAGGGAGAGAACACATACAGGAAACCTCTCAGAAATACACCATTCATTCATTCATAGCTGAGTGACAAATTATTGTACATAAGAAAGTAGATAGACCTACATTCAAAACATAACACAAATAATGTAGAGAGAAAAGCCTTCATATTTGATCCATTAACTTCAACATTATTCAAATAAAAAATCATAACAGAGGTGCGACATGTGCTCTAGTCTCTCTCGTTTTCATTCATACACATTTTCTAGCTCTGTTATGGACTCGTGTAATTGTGACAACACTGGACTTGGAAGACACACTTTTTTCCAACTTACTCTCTCTTACAATCATTTCCCTCTCCACTCGACTACTCTATTGCTTTTGTACTCCACCTTCTCTTACATGTCTGCATGCATCCCCCATATCTTTCCTAGAGCATGGAAATCCTAATTAACTTTCCATCTTACCCATAACCTTGCCCATGATCATTCGATTTGCTACAAAATCAGTTACAAAGATTCACGAATATAGGATCGGATTTGGTCTACATACAGTCTCTTCTTGATTCCTTGTGCGCGGTACAAAAATAGGTTGGCGCACGCAGTATTCCTTTGGTTGGAATAGATGATGAATATTGGTGCTACGCAGTATATCTTCAAAACCTTAGGTGTTGCTTCTTCTCAGGTGTGCACGTAATGTTTTCTTTTTTGCGTCCGCACATCTTCTACAAAACCTTGGATGCCAACAGGCCCCTAACACTATTAGTTGTTTGTTCCTCGAGCCAATGACATTGTTGCATCAGTGCGCTTCCATATTGAGTTGATAGAAATCTAAATTGGACTGAGTGGGACATCTGCATCATTCTTGAGTAGGTGAAAATCATCAATCAGATCTATTGTTGCAACCTGACGCGGGTCTTGGAATGAATCGAGCATCCCTGGAGGTTAATGGTGAATTTGACCGTCATTCTTGAGAGATCTCGACCTCTCACTCGTCGATCTTTTTCTAGACTGGAAAAGGATATACATATTTCATCATATGGTCTAGAAGTATGAGCACTATATCAATTAATGCCCATCTTCAGGACTTGGAAAAATCACCCTAACACCTTTCAAGTTTCGATCTAGGGTGATGGCTCCATCAGGCATAACCTTTGTCTTCTTCATGTCTCTCTCAGGCTAGTTGGTAGTGGGGAATACATGGAATACTATAGTCGATAGAGGGGGTAGACCGTACAGTTGGACTGTTGGTGTCAGCAAAGTTGTTAATCCATGGTGGTGGGATCACCGACTCTCGACCCTTGGGAGTTGATGTGGTCACCACATAAGCTTCTATGAAAATTTCAAGGAACTGTGTGGCGTTTTGTTTGTTGCAGTCGACGAACTGGAAGTTGGAACCTCAACCCACTAGACAGTCCTGAGAAAATAATTCTATGAAGAGCGCAATTGTGGGTTGTTGGTTGCCTATTCGATGTTAGATCCTAGTATATGCCCCTTTTCATTTGAGATTATCCATCGTTCTCATGAAACTCTGGTTGAGTTGGTTCTCTTGTGAGGTTGACCTGATGTTGTTGCATACTTGTTAAATGAAGGTTTGCTCGATCGATGGCATGCACCCTCATCATAAAATTCCAAAGATACCTTAGTGAAACTTATTAGCATCATCGGTGGCCATTGGTAATGGGGGGATTTATAAATGGTTGTTGGGGAGTCTGAGTACTTTGTTCCATTGTGGCGTCAATTTTTGGCCTGCCCTGAAATCCAGTGTGACTATATTGATCCTCTCCACTCCCTATGTTGGTTTCATTCGTGGTGAGGTTAACGGTACTAAGTTGTCATATGATCGATGTGAATTTTAGGATGTATCGCCATAACTGTTTATGTCCCCCATGCATATGTGATATGGTTGAATCTAATTGTTTGACCCTTCATTGTTGATAATCGTTGTGTGTCTCATAGTTTATCTTTGAAATCTTGTTGTCATATCTTGTATTCAACACATTGTTCATGACTTCTCCTACTAGATCGAATCTTTAAAATATATTGGCGTGGCATATTGTCCTATCATCCTATGTTATTTGACCTTGTCCTATCATACTAGTAATTGAATAATAATACATGCCTTGTACCTACCTACCTACCTAACTCCAGTGCTACTCTAATGCTTCACTTTGTTGAGTATTCAAGGTGCATTCAACCCCTATGGGCCATAATACACCTTCATTCAACTCCCATTGATGAGTCCTTTGAGTGGTTGACTTTGCAGTCTTGCTATATTTTTTCCCCCTACTTCACTAATGTAGACTAGGAAAAATGGGCCTAACCAGCATGCGCAACATGTCAAGGTGCTTGAGAAATTTATTGCCACATAATAATACCAAAGAACTAGGTTGTAGAATCTTGTGTTGAATGTTGTGGTTGTACCATGCTTTATGTCTCTATTTTTCAACCAATTGGTTGTGACCCACCATGAGTCGGTCCTATTTGAGTTTCATAAGTTCATTCAACTGCTTTTGAAGGGATTGATTGTCGGACATCTATGTGGGGAGGGTGATTCGCAAACTTGGGACGATAAACGCCAAGGGCATGACGACCTATTTTCCATATAATAACTTGAAAGGTGTATGGTTAGTCAACCATTTATAGGTCGTTCTATATGCCTATAGTACTATTGGAATACATTGATCCCATTTGTTGTTTTTCACATAACAAACCTTGGTTAGTGCATGTTCTAATATATTATTGAATTATTCAACTATATCATTGCAAGCTTGTGGGTTATACGGGGTACTCTTTTGGTGATGGATCATAAATCCTTGAGTGAGCGTGTGGATATAGTCATTTAAGAAGTGCACGCCCTAATTTATCATTAACACTTTTGGGCAGCCAAACCTTGAGATCATGTTCTCAAATATTAAATTTGCAGTCATTTTTGTAGTATAGTCTCTTACTGGCACAGCTTTCGACTAACATGTCAAATACTCTCTGGTGGTAATAATGTAGCACGCACTTGTCCGATGCACCAGGGGATTGATTGGTCCCACAAATTCGATAGCCCACTTGTTGAGTGGTTCTAATGTTATGATCAGGAATAGGAGTAGTTCATCTCGTCAACAAGGTTTGTCAATTTGTTGACAAACATCGCATTGTTTGCAATATTCCTTAGCATCTGCAAATACTAATGGGCACAATAATTCTACATGTAATGCCTTGTGCATCATTTCTTTACTGACATTGTGTCCCCTTGCAATTCCTTCATAAGCCTCGTACATGATCATGTCTCGTTCATGGTTTAGGACGCACCTGCGCGGGATTTTGTCAATGCCAATCTCATACACGTGCCCAACGATTAGTCGATAATCAACGCTACAGATCACTAGTTGTCGGCATTGTGTCTGAGTATAATCGTATCACGCTTGACCGGTTGTGAGGTATGTTACAATATCGACAAGTTGAATTAGCACTTCCTCTACTCTAAAGAGGTGTGTGTTATAAATCTCATCATCTAAGTTGTGACCTGCTTCCCTAGACTCGATCCTTGAAAGATGATATCAGTCGACATTGTGTTTGCATGGTTTAACAA
>ML779015.1:69221-84783 GCA_009831015.1 Picea engelmannii | reverse complement strand
AATTCGCTTACAATAATGGGTACCATGCATCTCTGAAGATGAGCCCATTCGAAGCACTTTATGGAAGAAAGTGCAACACTCCAGTGAGCTGGGATAATCCAACTGACAGAACAGTAGTTGGACCTGAACTACTCAAAGAGATGGAAGATCAAAAGATCAAAATCAAACAGAATCTGAAAGTTGCCCAGGACAGGCAGAAAAGTTACGCTGATAGTAACAGAACCCATAGAGAATTTAAAGTGGGTGACCATGTTTTCCTGAAAGTGAAAGCTAACAGGAGTTCCCTGAAATTGGGAAGTTGCACCAAGTTAGCAGCAAGATTTTGTGGGCCATTTGAAATCCTGGAAAGGATTGGGCCAGTTGCATACATGCTTGCATTACTTGCATCTATGACTGTACATAATGTATTTCATGTTTCACTGCTTAAGAAATATGTACCTGATGCTAATCATGTTATTGATTGGACTGTGATTCAGGTGGAACCAGAAAATGTCCTGCAAGTGCATCATGTGCGCATATTGGACAGGAAAAACAAGCAGCTCCGGAATCAAGCTATAGGGATTGTAAAGGTCCAGTGGACCTGGTATGGTCCTGAGGACGCAACATGGGAGCATGAAGAAGTAATGCGGGCAGAGTACCTGCATCTTTTTGAAATTTTTGAAAGACTTGCAGAGACAGTGTGAGTTGCACTGAGGACAGTGAAAAAATAAGAGGAGGGGGATTGTAGTGTCCCCAAGGCCGAGCCTCATCACAGATCATGTTTTATGCAAAGAATTTTAAATGTGTTCTATAGGCTGGTGAGCCAAGTGTTGTATAAGTTGTAGGCTTAGGTGTTTTGTTAGGCTAGGGAGCCTAAGTGTTGAAGGCCAGGAGCATGTTGATGTACTTATATGTATGCAGATCAATTAATAAAATATAAACACCGCCAGTGCAGACCGACCACGATGAATGAGTGATGGGGGACCGAGCGTCCACAGAATGGGAAAGGAACTAGGGGCTAAAAGGTGGGAAAGGGGCTGAGTGCTAAGCCTAGGGGCTTAAGCCTGGCAAATAATATTTTAATATTATTTTAAAAAGAGACATGTGCATTTCTGTTTATCCTAAGTTCCTGGCAAGGGAGGGAATGTGCAAAGGGGATGCACACTGTGGTACGCATGCAGTTCCCAGGGTGACAAGTGTTAACCCTGGTGCATGCAAATATAAGCCCTGAACTGAACCGTGGGTGGGGATCTTCCTCCATTCTGACCCAAACCTCTGAGCCTAGAACTGGTACGCCATCTGCCAGAATACCCTGGTTTATCTCTAAAAAGCCGAAAAGCCTGTGTTGTCCTGGGAAAACCGTGTATACCCTGTCCAGAGCTGTGAGTTTGTGTCTGTTCCAGGCAATCCCGAGAGCGCATTTCCTGAACCGGAATTCCCTGTGTTGAACTCGAGTGGAAGAATCCCTGGTTGTTCAGGGAAAACTTAGCTAACCTGTGCATGAAGCCTGCTCCGAAATCATCCCGTGAGATTATCCTGTGACAGCTGAACCGTTTTGAGAAGAAATTGTCTGTGTTTTCCGTGGATTTTTGTGACCACGCAGTGCTGGACTGCATGAGGCTTGTTGGTCTGTGAGCGAATCCTCCAGGTGAGAGAGTGCGCAGAGGGAGAAGAGAACTCCTGGAAGGAACCCTGTAGCTGCCATAGAGCCCGGAGAATTCTGGTCCGGTCTGTTCCTATAACCCAAGGTAAGGGATACTGGCAGCCGAAGGACTGTCTAGGTGACAGAGAAGGTGCACTCTCCTGGGGTGGAACAGGCATGTGGGGAATGAGGGTCTGTGGGCAGTGAGCATGGGAGATTCCTGGGAGAGCTTCTTCCTGGTGAATGTGTATGTGCTATCTTCCCCGTAACCTCAGCCTAGCCTAGGATTCCTTGCCTTGGGGTGGAGCTCGGTCCCAGCTCGAGGGTGACCCACTATTGAGTTGATGAACAGTGTGGTCTAAGGCTAGGAGGTTCGTGGAAGGCCTGCACTTGGTTGGTGAATTCTACAGCTGTTCAAAGATAAGTACCTGAATTATGTTATTTTCCCATTTGGCATGACTGTGTTGTTCATGTATCATGTTTTCCGCTGTGTAAATGAGTTACTATTGAATGCTATGGAATGTTTAATTATAGCAGTAACNAGATATGTTTCACTCTGTAATTTAAATGTGTTTAATTATGTTAAATGCATGTGCTTATAAGGTCTGTACAAATTATGTAATCATTCATGTATAGAATGGTAACTGAGAGGTTTGGAAACCTCGGTAATGAAAGGGTACACTACAGCTAGGCTAGCAAACTTAGGTTTTTTTGGGCTTATGACTACCAACAATAAGCCTTTAAAGTCAGAAGATCACTGGTGAACTGAAAATCTCCTTCAATGAGCTGCAGAAACCCTAAATCTGAAATTTCTACAGAAAATTGTGAAACCCTAGAAACCCTAGGGCCAAAAATTCAAAATGCTCGTAAATGCAATTTGAAGCTTGTTGGAGGTGCGTTTATGGAGGTTGTACACTCCCATACAATTTGTATCCCCAAAATACAATTTTAAGGTGTTGAAGTACCTCAGAAAAGGAGGGTCATACGGATTTTATGGAAACCCTAGGAGGGTCGTACGGTTCTACAGAAGTGAGAGGAAGACTGGTAGATGTTTGTGTAATGGGTTCTTCAAGACCTAAGCTCTGATACCATGTTGAATTTTCATTATGCTAGGCTCAAGCATGAGATTTATTTCAATTTTAGTATTTACTTGAACCATAGACAAATGCAGCTACACCATTAACAATTGTTCCAATAACCAAGATCACAAGAAGAAATACCATGCACAAGAACACAAGAAATATCCCGGGAAACCCTTCTCAACAAGAGAAGAAAACCCAACAATCATTTGTTATATTCTCAAGAGAAATACCTCCCACACCATATACCTCACACACAAAACGGTGCTCTCAAAAACCAAGAAGTATAGCACCCAAGAGAGGTGTGCACTTCAGCCCTAGAATTTGTACTTGCTGAAATTTCCAAAATCACATGCGTGATGTGTTTCCTCAATGGGGAAATCACCTTTATTTATATTAGACTAAACACATCAAAAGTGGTGTCTATTGGCACAACAGGGTCGACCTCAATAACTTGGAATATAATTAATAATTACCATATTAATTATCTTTCACTTTATGGTGGGGCCGACCTGTTCCCCTTTACATCACAATTAGGGTTACACGTAAATCTAACTCTTAAACAATATATTAATGGATCTCACACACCCACTAGTGCTCAGCCACTAGGGGCACGTCCACCTGTGCTCAACCACAGGGACGTCCAAATCAACAGATCTCTATCTCACTGAGTCTCACAGGAGAATCATATGTCCACACACTCACTAGTGCTTAGCCACTAGGATTACGACCACCTATGCTCAGCCACAGGGACGGCCTACTCAACAGATCTCTATCTCACTGTGTCTCACAGAAGAATCATATGGAGTACCACATCGCCTCAACTCTCTACACAGATGAGAACAATAAACCCATCACATGGGCTCCTTCACCCCTTGCAAGGGTACACATCGTTTCATCTCAAACGACACACCCATCTCATGGGCATCTTCCCTACATAGGGGCACACAACGTTCCATCTTTGTCTCAGAGAGAAACGACACACCAAACTCATGGGAATATTCCCTACACAGGGGCACACAATGTTCCATACCTGTATCAGAAAGGAACAACACACCCATCTCATGGGCACACCCAAATCATGGGCTCTCTCACAGGCCGACTCACTCAGTATGTGTCCTGGAGGATGTCTCATGTAGTTGTAGTCATCAACAAGAGGACGATAAATTAATGATTGTATAAGGAGAATGAAGGGAAAGGTTTTGGGGTTTAGGATTCTTGCTAAATTATTTGGTTAAAGATGTGTAACCCAGATAGGGGTTATTACTGGAATACACATTTTTATTACAATTAAGAGGAGGGTCATGCGTAGAATTAGTGATCGGTGAGGAGTTAAAGGAATCTTTAGACAAAATGGGCGGATTTGGAATTTCTTGTAGATTATTGTTTGAGATATTTTTAGAGTATGAGATCGATGGTGAATTGAAATGGTTGTGAGAGAGATTAGGGTTTATGATATCAAGATTATTTATCAACGAGGACGGGGGACGCGGTATGGAAAGAGGGAGCATGTGGAGAAACTTGGGCTGAAGGAAATAACTTTAGGGGATATAAATTCTTTAACCTTGATCTAGGAAACACATTTTAACCAAACAATTTAGAAGGAATCCTTAACCCCAAAACCTCTCCCTTTAGTCTCCTTCCACAGTCATTAATTTATCTTCCTATGATATCGACCCCCCTTCCCTTCATATTTTAGAGAAAGGTTTTAACTTCACAATTATTCCCCAACGTATTCCCAATGAAGATATTATTAGCTCGATTGAATTTATAACGATCATCTTACCCCACATGAAGCTGAGGAAATTAGGCAGGATTGTGGAAGAATCCTTCGCCTTGCCAAACCTCCTAAGCCTAACCTAACCAAAGAATAATTTTAGCCTATTCGATGTCTTAATAATAACCCCTATATCATTATATTACAAGTTGATAAATATAATGCCACATCAGTATGAACCTCTCAGACTATAAATCCAAAGTCCTTGACCTTATCTCTTCCTCCCCCTATAAATATCTTACTAAAAACCCTTTGAATAGCATAACTAGCCTCATCACTAAAGCAATCAAAGATTCCTCCTTGGTCCCAAACATTCAAAATCATCTTACTCTTCATAACCCAAAACCCCGGGGATTTATGGACAACCTAAAATCCACAAAAAAATATCCCCCTTCATACCTATAGTAAGAGCTATAGGTTCTCCCACGCATGCTCATGCTCGCTTTCTTGCTTACAAACTTAAGTCCTTTACTAGAAAAACCTCCTCCTTCATCAAAGACTCATCTAATTTTATTCAAAAAATGCAATATATTCACCTTGATGACCAATAATTTATGATTAGTTTTGATGTTGTCTTCTTATTTACAAAAATTATTGTCCTGGAAGCCCTAGACCTCATCCCCAAGCTAGTGGAACCCAAAACCCTCAAACTTATTGAAATTTTCCTTGCCTTTGCCTTCTTCTTCTTTAAAGGTAATTTCTATGAACAAATTGAAGGTACATCCATGGGGTCATCCTTATCCCCCATGGTCACTAACATTTTCATGGAACATTTGATACCTTAGCCTTAAACAACTTTCATCTCAAACCTAAATGTTGGTTTAGATTTGTTGATGACACTTTTTTTGTTTGGCCTCATGGCCAATCCTCGTTAACATCCTTCCTCAACCATCTAAACAATGTCTCCCTCGTTAACCAATTCACTATGGAAAGGGAAAAGGACAAGTGTCTTCCCCTTTTGTATCTTCTTATCTCTCACATCCCTAATGGCTCCCTTACTGATTCAAATTGGATCCAGGAGCCAATATGTGGTCCAGGAAGGCCTAAAAATAAAAGTGCTTGGAATATCTTCAAAACGGATCTGTGTGTAGGCCTCAACGTTATGAACCCAACGCAACTTGAATGGGCTCAAACGGACATCGTATGAAAAATATATCACGGTCTGTTCGTTTTTCCAAACATGCAAAAATGTGTTTACTGTACAGTCTGTACAGTCCGTACAGTGATGTGGCAGTGTGTTGGAAATCTAACGTGGACGAGTGTTGACGTGGGAAGGTGGATAAGTGGATGATTCAGAGTGTGACACATGGCACCACTGCAAGGGTGACATGTGGCATGGGCTGACATGGCAAGGTCGATATAGCAGGCTGATGTGGCAAGGTTCGTACGGGCTGACTAGCAGGATGACGTGGTAGGTACAGTGGATGTTGATTGGGCAGACACATGGCAGATAGATGGATGAATCATAGTCTGACACGTGGCATGTATGTGGGATAATAGTATGGTTCCACGTGGCCCGGTCTTAGGCTACCACGTGGCACCCCTCCATTGGATGTTTTGGGCAAAAGTTTGTTTGGACTCCACCGGAGTCGACCCCGTGACCTCCTATCCAGGCAAATGGCTTGGCAGGATCCAAGCTACCAAATCGCCCACATTGTTACTTGTTAACTATAGTGGCAAGTAAATATTTGAATGTGAAATGTGGTGAGTTTGGCGGAGAACAGGGTTGGGGCTAGGCCCTAGCCCCCGGCGTTTACCACATGACCGATGCAATGTGACCCGTGGATTTATACATGGTGTGGTTTTGTATAGTGGAGCACCCTCTGTTACCATATCTTCCAGCCCTGGTGCATTGCCATATGACTATGCCACATGACCGGGACCTCCGAAACTGTTGGCGCGGATATCAGTTGGAGTTTAGCCCGACGTTATTCCATGTCTACACCATATGTCGTCTGGTTATACGTTTGGAACGGGAGTTAGGGGATAGCGCCCGGTCGGCCAGGCTAGCCCACCAACCAAGGGCGTGACCTGGAGCTGGAAACCAAGGGGGATTAAATGGTATAGAGCACGTGGAGACTTAGCCCTTGGCCATATGGCCATGCAGCAGAGGACCAGGAGCATATCTCAAAGGGGGCCAACAAATTAGTTCTAGCCCAGGGCCACATGGAGGGCGCCCAGGTGATTAGGAGCCCGAGAAAAAGAGGTTGGACCCTAATATTTTGCGAATAGTGGCTTTTTAAACTATACTATAATATTTTTATGGATTGTTAGCCAGATTTGGGAGATTTAATCCATTTTTGTAGGATCTTGGGCCCTTTTTGAGGCTAGATCTTAGGGGGAAGTTGAGAGTTTGTTACCAACTTCAGGCCTATATAAACTAGAGGTTCTTGAATCCATGAGGGAGGTTTAGATCAGGAAAATTCTGATGAATTGTTGAGGCAAAGCCATTTTTATGCAGGGAAGCTATTGAGGAGCACATCTTTGCGGGCCATTTCTGGGAGCTTCGTTCATCCATTTTCAGTGTCGTCAGCTTTGATGGGTTCTTGAGATCTAGCAGAACACAGCTAGCTCATTTTTGTAATCCATTGGCACTTTTATGATGTGAATTTGAAGCTTCGAAAAGAAATAATAAAGCCTCAACCCACTGAGACAAGAGGCCCGGAGACATAGGCAAGATTATTGAACTTCGTTATCACTTTGGTGTTTATGGTTTGTTGTTCTTCATGCTTATTTCCAAATCTGTATATTTCTTAATGGTTGTTATGTTTCCTCTTTCATTAATTTCCTAAATGGTAAACTAATTCATGCAAAATAACTCAACCATTGTCATTTAAAAGATCTTTTCGGATCACTTACCCACCAAGTTTATCAGAAAAATATGCATACTGACACATACCTTCATGTCCAATCCCATCATCATCCAACCCAAAATTTTGCAATGTTTAAAACTCTGGTTACTCGAGCCATCTGAATCTCTGATACCCAATCCCTTGAGAAAGAAAACTTCCACCTAACCAAAGCCCTTATATCCAATTGTTACTCCAACTAACAAATCAACAAAGCCTTTCGCTCAACCCGTAAGTGAAAATAGAACAAATCTTCATTTTCTTTCGCACCACTAGCTCTCATCTCTTCCTTACATCCAAGGCACTATCGATCACATTTCCAAACTACTGGCTAAAAAAGAATATCAAAATCATTTTCAACCCCTTTAAAACCCTAAAACAGTGTTTTAAATGCCTTAAGGATAAATCTGATCCAATGCTTGGCCCAGAAGTTTACCAAATTCCTTGCTCCTTTGGCAAATCATACATTGGCCAAACTGTCAGACCCTTCAAAGCTCGTCTCAAAGAACGCATTGTCGATACTACCCATAGTCGCATCTCTAAATTAGCTCTTGGTGAACACTCTTTCAAATCCAAACACTTAATTTGTTTTGACCAAAGAAAAATCTTGGCCTCATCAGCATATTACTCATCTTGTGTCATTCATGAAGCTATGGAAATTGAAAACATCCTAATAATTGTAATCGAGATGGTGTGTACAAACTCAACCAAACTTGGAAGCCTATCATTTATCGCCTTAGTCATCAAACCTAATTTGCTTTATTTCTCCTTTGGATTTCCCCCTTTCCTTGTCCAATTTTTCCTTAACCTCTCCTTTGATCCTCTTCTCTAAATTTCTTATAACTCATATCTTATTAATTCGTTGTTCTCTTCCCCCCCCCCACTTTTTCACTAATTTAAACCTAATTTATTTAATTAATTAATAAATAATTAGTTCTTTTAATCCTCTCATCATTTTTTATTTTAATTTCAATTTATTTCCATAAATCGTTTTGATTATTGTCAAATACAGCCTGTAATTGTTATTTTATTTCATCCTTCAAATATTTTGACAACATCTATTTTCTTTCATTTATAACAGTTTTTTTTGTCCACTTTATCACCTCCTATCCTCAACGTTCTCATTTTTTCTCCCTTAAAAATCTTTTCTACAACACTCTTCTCAAATATAATTGCTTCAATAGTCCATGATGATGAGTGGAGTGTCCACTCTAAACATTAGATATTTCAAAACTCCTTACACAATTCTAAATCCAAAAATCTCAACAACAACACCATGTTAAAATTCCAATTATCATATACATATATAAAACAAGAGTTATATATCATCATAAATCCAAAAATCATATATTCCTTCATTTATATCAAGGATCAAGTTAAATACATGAATAATAATTTAGTTGATCTATAATTATATCAATCTTTAACAAAAATACAATATATTATTATTATTTTCTTATTTTATATACACTTTTTTAATCTGAATTATATATCATCATAAATCCCAAAGTCATATATACCTTCAATTATATCAAAATTCAAGTTAAACACATGAATAATAATTTAATTGATCAATAATTACATCAAATATATACTTTCATTCTTATTAAAAATCACTTCATTCTTATTAAAAATCAAGTTAAACACTTGAAATAATAATTTAATTAGTCTATAATTACATCAATTATATCAAAAATCAAGTTAAACACATAAATAATAATTTAATTGATGTATAATTACATTAAATATATACCTTCATTTATATCAAAAATAAAGTTAAACACCTGAATCATAATTTTAGTCTATAATTACATCAATTACATCAATCTGTAACCAATAAATATATATAATTTTCTTATTTTATATACACCTTTCTTTTCATTCTAAAACATTTATTTAAAAATTAAATAGATAAATTTACCGTAAACATGTATTTACGGTTTAAATATAAAACATGAAACATGTGTTTACCGTTTAAATATGAAACATAACAATGGTGTAATGTTTTAATTTAAGTCCAGTCATGTTCAAACAATATCACCTCAAGTTGCTATAATGAATATCCTTCCTTTGTTTTGAAGTAATTTCAAGACCGTAAAAAAAAGATAAAGAAATAAAGAAATTCAAGACCGTGGTATACTCATGAGCATTATGGCATTTGGGAAACAAGCAACTTTTTCTGGGAGAAAAAATTACTTAATTATGTTATAAAATATAATTTGTTCTCTCAACAATTACATCGACAAAGAAGAAATGAGGTTGGTAGGGAGAGTCTTTCTCTTACAATTGTTCTACATACCAATGTGTAGGTGAAAGAAACATAGCTACAAAGAATAGATATTTCAGATTACAAGAGAAAGTTGGACATGTTCAAAACAAATGCGCCAGAGAAGGATGAAATCCTGAAAAAAAAAGTAGCCATCATAGGCCAATGCCTCCAGATTTAAAATATTATGATGACATGTGTGGGCCCCACATGGCCATCCAGCCATTGATTGTAGGAGATCAGGCCTGCTTTTTTTTGCAGTGTTGTCTTGGATAACAGGTTTGCCTCCATGTTGTACTCTCGGGAGGCATGAGTGAAAGTAAGCTTCTTGAAGTGGCATTGTATAGATCTAATGTGATCCATCCAGGCCAGAAGAGCAATCGAGTGGAGCTTTCCAATGTGGTTCAGCCAATCAATGATGACTTTGGAATCATCGATCATTTGAAGATGTTCAATGTTTAGAATTGTGGCCAAATGTAGTGATGCCCAGGCCCGCAATAGCTCAGCCCTTGTGTTGGTGCCCGAGCCGCAGCAGAAATTCCATCTGAAGAAGGAGCTTTTACTTGTTCTAATCAAACCACCTGCACCACACAAATTTCCACTGCGATGTGTTGCGCCATCAAACCATCCCGTAGGTGTATCCTCAGCAATGCATGGGCTGATTAAAGTCTTTTTTTTTCCAATGGCTGGGTGAATAGCTTTCCAATTTTGGAACAAGCCAAGAGTTTTATAAGCAACCAAGTTTGCATTGGGGGATTTATTGTCGAAAATCTTGGTATTTCTGGCCAGCCAAATAAACCAATTAACCAAAAGCAGAAGATGTTTGTAGCTGCGCTCGATGGATGTCCAATGGTCTAGACAGTCTGGTAAGGAGGTCTAGGTCCATGTTGTGGTTATGTGTTTGTCTAGAGCAATTTTATTCCAGACTTGGAGAGTGAAGTGGCACTGATTGAAGAGATGAAAAATTGATTTTGCATCCTTAAAACAGAGTTGGCAAAGGTTAGGGCCCGTCCAGCCTTTCCTTTGAAGGTTATCCCAAGTGGGGATTTTATTTTCAGCAGCTAGCTAGTAAAAGACTTTGATTTTTAATGGCAGTTTCCAGCTGCAGAAATTCATGCGCCAACCAGAGATATTGTTAAGCCAAATTGTATTGTCGATCATTGTGTATATGTTCTTAACTGAGATGAGGCTCGTTTTTTCTGCGCCTTCCCACAGGATGTGATCATCCACTGCTTGGAGATGAATTCCAGCGCATGTAAGCTCCAGACAATAGCATTCCCACTCCACAGTCAACTCGGGCGGAAGTGCCAATTCGTGGCTCGATTTCCAACCGCCTGTTATACATCCGAGTGCATTGTGAATCATTGCTTGATATAGGAAATGTATATTTTTAGTGTTCAGGTGTTCAATTAAAGGCAGGGACAGAATAGATGTGGATCTAAGGCCAGTGATGGAGTCTTTTCCAATTACTATGGAGTGTCCCGAGCCTAGCATCCAGCATAGCCAATTCTGAATCCAGTGAGTCGATTTCACTAAATTTCTCCATGTATGGGATGTTGCCCTTGTGAGAGTAGAACCTATGTGGAGCCAGGATGCAGCAGATGTGTACGGAAAATACTTATCTTTGATCACAAAGCTCCAGATTCCTTTTGTGGTCAATGCGCGCCATAGAGAATTGGTGTCCAAGGCTTTACTGAAGTTAAAAATGTTCTGAAATCCCCATCCACCTTTATTTTTTGGAGAGGCCAGGATTTCCCAATTACAGAGATGTTGCTCGTGTTGATCTTTGGTTCCCGACCAGAGAAAGTTATGTTGGAGAACTGAGAGGGGGGGGTGAATCAGTTGTTACCGTGCTTAAACAATTATGCTTATTTTAAACTATTTGCAGAGCACTTAATGACAATCACAATAATTCAGGGAGGTAAGTAATAGAACATTCGACATCGGTCACACATATGAAATATACAGAGACAGATATTTCCTGAGGAAACTGGCCATAAAGGGTAAAAACCTCTTTTTCTTGGTATGATAAGTAATCTTTACATTCTATACATTATCATACATATGAGCTCCAACTCATTGTGAGGCTACAACCTTTGTTTTGCAAGCTGCAACTTGCTAAGAGCACCAACTCTTTGTTTTCTCTAGCACCCACTAGAAGGAAGCACCAACTCCCTGGTTTCTTTAGCACCCACTAGAAGGAAGCACCAACTCCCTGGTTTCTCTAGCACCCACTAGAAGGAAGCAACAACTCCCTAAGTGTTCCAGCACCAACTGGATGGAAGCACCAACTTCCAGTCACACAGGCACCAACCTGTATAACAGAGAACAACAGTTTTCCCGTGCACCACCCTGCCACCTTGGTTTCTCTGGCTGCAACCAGATGGAAGCTACAACTCCCTGTGTTCAAGCACCCACTTGAAACTCTGAGGAAAACAGCCCTCTCTAGAACCTCCCAACCACCCTGAAATATCAATCTTTGCTACTGAAACTTATTACAGTGATATAATGTTCATCAATGGTTTACCAGTCTCACCACTGTTCTGCTACACTGCTCTACTCTACCTGCATCAATGTCTTCCTGCACACATTCCTTACACTTTATGTTCTTCTGCCTTTTATGCTCTGTGCGCCATGTCCCTTCTATGCACCATTCCTCTTCTGTGCATTTCAAGCTCTATGCACCATGTCCCTTCTATGCACCATTCCTCTTCTGTGCATTTTAGCTACTACACTCTGCCTCCTTCTACACACCTAAATCACTCTCAACATCCCACAATCTCTTCTTTGTTCTGCATTTTTTTATTCTCTATGTGCATCTTCTGCATCCTCTATTCACAATGCTTCTACATGCTCTCCCCATGTCGAGTGCTCTGCCTGATCATCATTGCAACTCTTCAGCTTCTCTGGTGGTTAAACCCATGTGTCCATCATCACTAGGTGTTATGCCGAGATTCCTTAGCCTCTCCAGCAGTTGAGACTCTTCGTCTTCTCTGTCATAGTCGAGCTCATTCCCTTTGTTGCAGTTCCAAGCTCCAACCGTCTTACATATGTCAATAGCCTCTATGAACAGTCTTCATGCCACTGGAAGATGCCTCGAGACTCTTCATCTTCTCTGGCGATCACCCTGAAGTCTCTTCGAGTCCTCTGGCAAAAAAACAATCAGTCGTTTCTAGCAGTTACATTGTGAACCTCCAAGAAAACGCATCAGCAACTGAATCGCCAACCGTCCAAGAGTCATGATTCAATTCTGCTAACTGAATTGTAATTGATCGATTAACTGTGAAGAGAAACAATATCCCTTCGATCAGATTTCCAAGTATCCAACACCGTTGGATTACAAGCACAGGGTCTCGCATTGATTTCGCCATTTCGCATTTCGGCATTTCGGCATTTTGGCAATTCTTGTGTTGAGATATCTTGATGCTCCATGTCACGATCCCCGAAAATCTGAAAAATGAGCTTAATTGGACTAGCTCCTTCCCTTCACGTGACCACCAGTGGTGACCACAGGTTGCGCCAAAAGGCGTTTCACAATTTCGCATTTCGGCATTTCGCGATTTCACATATCGCGAGTTCGAGAGGTTAGGGAACCCCGTTCCTTTGACTTTCCAGTCAGTGAAATGACGATCTTTCGCCACGTGTCCTATGGACCCAACAGTCCAAATCTTATCTTGATTTCAAAACTTCACGGGCCTTCTGATCAACGGTCCAGATCAATCCTCAATCTGACGGCTAGGATTATTTCGCGATTTCTCATATTGCGAGTTAGAGAGGTTAGAGCACTCCTTCCTTTGACCTTTCAGTCAGCGAAATGTCAATCTTTCGCCATGTGTCCTCTGGCTTCAATGGCCAGGATCATTTCACAAATTCAAGAGCCTTTGTTGATGGTGGAGTTTCTACTTGCTATGTAAAACCCCGAAATAGAAAGATCTGATGCGACATAAACCTGCTGACGTCACACGTGGATTGACACATGCTGAATAGCTGCCACGTGTCACTCTGATTCGTGACTGACATGTGCCTGAAATGTTGAATCAGCTTGACACTTGTCATTGCCTAATTGTGCCACGTGTCCTTAGCTGACGTGGTTTGCTGACATGGTTTCAGGATTTCAGGGTTCGCTACTTCAAAGGTTAAAGTTCCTTTGATCTTTGATTTCCTGGTCTGTGAAACTTCGAAATGGAGTCTTTGTTGATGTGCCTGTTTCGGGATTTCGGCGTTTCGCATTTCACAACTTCGAGACTCCTGTGATGAAGAGTCTTGACTCTTGACTCCTCCAACTCCCGGTATCCGAAACTCTGAAATGGAATTTACGCTTCTGATCTTGCCATTGAATTGCTTCCTTGACTCCTCCAGCTCCCGGTATCCGAAAATCCGAAATGGAGTTTATGCTTTTGATCTTTCCATGCGATCATCCGGTATCTGAAACTCCGAAATGTAGTTTACTCTTCTGATCTTTCCATTGAGTTGCTTCCTTGACTCCTCCAACTTCCGGTATCTGAAACTCCGAAATGGAGTTTACGCTTCTGATCTTTCCATGCGATCATCCGATATCCGAAACTCCGAAATGGAGTTTATGCTTCTGATCTTGCCATGCGATCATCATTTCATTGTTGGTCTTGCTTGCCTGCCTGTTTTCCATTGTTGTCTCCCAACTGTAAACCTGCCAACGTTGCTACTATTCTTTCCTGTAACCATACCTTCGTCGTTGTTATTCTTGCCATCAATAACTGTAATCATGCTTTCATTGTTGTTTTTCTTTCCTGTAGACATGCCATCGTTGTTGTTGTTCTTGCCATCAATGACAAGCACGCTCTTCTTGTAAACATGCCAACAATATCCCCCTTTGGCATTGATGGCAACCCTGAATGGCTGTGCTAATCTGTTTGGACCTCCAACTGTAGCATCCGGTGTGGACCACTCCTTTTCTCCCCCTTTGACATCAATGTCAAAGAAAACATGCTCCCCCCGAGCTGTTGCAATATGTTTAAGAGGTATCAGATATTCAACCAACACAAACTCCCCCTGACATGATGGATTTTCTTATTTGAGTCCTGTAGAATATTTGTATCTAAACCAGAGTCTTCTCCTTCTAATTCTTGGACCTGTTCATCTTCAGCTTCCGTTGTATCCTCTATAGAATACTCAATATTGCTCACTTATCTTACTGGGACTCCTTCATCAACCTTTTCTTGTCAGAATTGGATGACTCCCTCTGTCATTGTTATCTCTCTACTTCTTACTGTTTTCCCCCTTTGTTCCTAAAAGGTTAGCTTTCCTTAACAAGGTCTTTCCTCTTGTTATCTCTACAGGATGTCATGTATATCATTTTTTAAAACAAAATGTTGTTGTTGAAGATGTTGTTGTCCTACTGACACACTGCGTAATTGTAGCTTGTACTTTTCAAACAACCCTTGGATCTCCCCATTGATTCGCATCGATCTCTATTACTACAATTTCATTTTTCTTCCATGATGCATACAATCCAAGGCCTTTATGACCATTATCAATCACAAGAAAAAACCGCTACAACCACTCTCATACCTGCTTTTCTTTTTCACAGACGAAGGACTTGTATCAGGTTTCTTAGGAGTATTGATTTCTTCCTTGTTGTATCCAATACCAAATTTTTCATTTGGTTATCTCTGACTATCCAAGAGCTTATCTAGGGTCATGGAGTTGTTTAAGAACTTGCTTTGGGTGTTTGACTTCTCAACCTTCAAAACTTCAGCTTCCATCTTATGACATGATTCTTCTTCTACTTATTCCATGGGATAGATGCTAACTGAACATTCTTTTATTGTATCTATGTCTTCTTCTTTAGTTGCAGGGGAGGATTCAATATCAACATCATTAATTGTCCTTATGCCTTTATTCACCACTTGTCCTGAGTTTACATTTACCTTACACTCTTTGGACGTGAACACCTCTTCACTACCTCTGTCACACTTTTGACTTGTACTGAGC
>ML779015.1:49649-66621 GCA_009831015.1 Picea engelmannii | reverse complement strand
AAGTGTTCCAGCACCAACTGGATGGAAGCACCAACTTCCAGTCACACAGGCACCAACCTGTATAACAGAGAACAACAGTTCTCCCTTGCACCACCCTACCACCTTGGTTTCTCTAGCTGCAACCATATGGAAGCTACAACTCCTTGTGTTCAAGCACCCACTTGAACCTCTGAGGACAAAAGTCCTCCCTAGCACCTCCCAACCACCCTGAAATATCAATCTTTGCTACTGAAACTTATTACAGTGATATAATGTTCATCAATGGCTTACTAGTCTCATCACTGCTCTACTCTACCTGCATTAGTGTCTTCCTGCACACATTCCTTACGCTTTATGTTCTTATGCCTTTTATTCTCTGTGTGCCATGTCCCTTCTATGCACCATTCCTCTTCTGTGCATTTCAAGCTCTATGTGCCATGTCCCTTCTATGCACCATTCATCTTCTGTGCATTTCAGCTGCTACACTTTGCCTCCTTCTACACACCTGAATCACTCTCAACAGCCCACAATCTCTTCTCTGTTCTGCATTTTTTAATTCTCTGTGTGCATCTTCTGCATCCTCTATTCACAATGCTTCTACATGCTCTCCCCATGTCGAGTGCTCTACTTGATCATCATTGCAACTCTTCAGCTTCTCTGGCGGTTAAACCTATGCGTCCATCATCACTGGGTTTTATACCGAGATTCCTTAACCTCTCCAGCAGTCGAGACTCTTCGTCTTCTCTGTCATAGTCGAGCTCATTCCCTCTGTTGCAGTTCCAGGCTCCAACCATCTTACATCTGTCAATAGCCTCTATGAACAGTCTTCATGCCACTGGAAGATGCCTCGAGACTCTTCATCTTCTCTGTCGATCACCCTGAAGTCTCTTCGAGTCCTATAGAAAAAAAAATATCAGTCGTTTCTAGCAGTTACACTGTGAACCTCCAAGAAAATGCATCAGCAACTGAATCACCAACCGTCCAAGAGTCATGATTCAATTCTACTAAATGAATTGTAACTGGTTGATTAACTGTGAAGAGCAACAATAGCCCTTCGATCAGATTTCCAAGTATCCAACACCATTGGATTACAAGCACAGGGTCTCGCGTCAATTTCGCCATTTCGGCATTTTGGGGTTCACTACTTGATGTGCATTTGTTGATGTGCCTGTTTCGGGATTTCGGGGTTCACTACTTCAAAGGTTAAAGTTCCTTTGATCTTTGATTTCCCGGTCTACGAAACTCCGAAATGGAGTCTTTGTTGATGTGCCTGTTTCGGGATTTCGGTGTTTCACATTTCGTAACTTTGGGACTCCTATGATGAAGAGTCTTGACTCTTGACTCCTCCAACTCCCGGTATTTGAAACTCCGAAATGGAGTTTACGCTTCTAATCTTGCCATTGAGTTGCTTCCTTGACTCCTCTAACTCCTGGTATCTGAAACTTCGAAATGGGGTTTACGATTCTGATCTTGCCATGCGATCATCCGGTATCCGAAACTCCAAAATGGAGTTTACGCGTTTGATCTTGCCATGCTATCATCGTTGCGCTACTTGTCTTGCTTGCCTGCATGTTTTCCATTGTTGTCTCCCAACTATAAACCTACCAACGTCACTACTATTCTTTCCTGTAACCATACCTTCGTCATTGTTGTTCTTGCCATCAATAACTGTAAGCATGTTTTCGTTGTTGTTGTTCTTGCATGTAGACATGCCATCGTTGATGTTGTTCTTGCCATAAATGACAAGCACGCTCTTCTTGTAAACATGCCAACAAGTTAAAGGTAATTTTCCTGAGCTTGTCCAGGACCGATGTGGGTATGGCATCAAGTGTCATCCAATAAACAGGTTGTCCTTCAAGGGCAACCTTAATGAGCGTATAACGACCTTCAATAGATAGCCATCTGTAGCACCAGTGGCCTAATTTATTTTCCACCTTAGATATGAATCAGTCCCAGTCAGAGGTCTTGTAATGGTCAACTTTGATTAAATAGCCAAGATAATGGAGGCCTTGTGAGATGTGTATGATGTTGTGAGTAAATATAGCCTTCAATTGATCCAAAGATTGTTCTTAGATGTTTTCATAATGTAGGGTTGATTTTGTCCAGTTGATGAGTAAGTCGATAGCATCGCAGAAGGTCTTCAAGATACCATCAATTACCCTCCATTCAAGTGGATTGTCATTAGTCATTATGAGAACGTCGTCAACAAAGAGGAGGTGTAGGATCCTGACCAGCCTAGAGACTTTAACCCATGTAATTTTGCCCTATGATTGGCTCCTTTTGAGGAGGAGGCTTAAACCTTCCATAACGCAAATGAAGAGTAGTGGTGAGAGAGGGTAGCCTTGCTGCAAAACTCTGCCACTGTGGAAGAAGGAGGAAGGTTCGCCATTAACCAGCCCAGCAAATGTGGCGCTAGTGACACAGCTCGTGATCCAAGTAATGGTAGAGTGGTTGAATCCCATCTGAGTTAAAATAAGTCGAAGATAGTCCCAGTCTATGCAGTCGAAGGATTTTTTTAGATCTAGTTTGAGGATGAGTGCACGAGATTTTTTATGGTTGATGTTATGCAAGCATTCTTGTGCAGTGCCAATGGCATCAAGTATTTGACAACCCTTTAAAAAACCAAATTGTTCACCAGACAAAGACCGAGAAAGGATAGGTTTAATTCTGTTGGCGATGATTTTAGATATGATCTTGTAACAGAGGTTGCAAAGTGCAATCGGTCTATAGTCACCGAAAGTAGTCAAGTGGTTTGTTTTTGGAATAAGAGTCAAGAAGGTGGAATTAAGTGCACCAGAGATCTTACCATGGAGTCTGGAATCTTCCACTAGTTCCAGGAGCTCATCCCCCACAAGATCGAAGAAATGTAAATAGAAATCAACAGTCCAGTCATCTGGGCCCGGGCTTTTATCTTTGGAGAAGGATTTAAGAGCGGTCAGGACCTCCTATAATGTGCAAGGGTTGTCCAGAATAATAGAATCCTCTGATGTGACAAAGCAAGGGTATTCCACTATGTATGTAGATGTGATTGTGGCCTTGCTTCATAAAAATATTTTAAAAAGATAGAATTTGTTGTCTTGATGGCATGTTGTCCACTATGTTGTGTACCAGATTCATCAATAATATCCCAAATGTGCTTTTTGTTTCTAGACGAGCTGGAAAAACAGTGAAAGAATTTGTTGTTGAGGTCTCCGCATCTGATCCAATTTTCTCTACTATGTTTCCACCAAAGAGCTTCATCGGACAGAAGAATCTTGATTCTTTCAAATTCAAGTTGTTTTTTTAGTTGGTGTTTTTCCCCTGTGAGCTCATCCAGTGGATCGGTCTGTGTTGGTTGCCCGAACTTACAAGCAACTCACAATTATGTGTTTTACATTAAGCACATGGCAAGAGGACTTACTTGTTCTCATGCTTCCACTTCCTCTCAATAAAATAAAGTAAGAAAGTAATATATTTAGATCAGTATCAAAGTATGATAGCTTGATTACACTGAGAAAATTTATCATAATTTAGTTGTCAAATAATAGTGGGGATAGTTATTATTGGCTATTATCTGCGAATGGAGGCTAACTCATTACTATTATTTAAGGAAAACCACCAATAACTGGTTAGTGGTCCATAAGGGGGAAGAATTTCATTCCTACCAAATGTCTGTGAGTCTTGGACCATTATCTTATTTCCTTATGTCCAAAGAAGACGAGATCTTAATCAAACAAAAGCAATTTTAGATCATACTCGAAGACCATCAAACTATAGCTTATGCATGCATCATCTTGCATTATGAATTTATATAGATATTTATATTTTCTTAATTAATTTAAAAACTATAAATAACAATATTTTTCTAGTACTAGTGTTTATATATATATTTATAACAATATTTATAATTTTTATATTAATTAAGAAAAAAAAAATTATATATATATATATATATATATAACGTAAGAGTTATAAATAATATTATTTCCCTAAGATTTTTATAATTACAAGTTTGATTACTGATGATGACAATGATGATTAACGTCCAGTTAGATTAGAATTGGTTTATATATATATATATATATATAACGTAAGAGTTATAAATAATATTATTTCCCTAAGATTTTTATAATTACAAGTTTGATTACTGATGATGACAATGATGATTAACGTCCAGTTAGATTAGAATTGGTTTATTGGACATTAAGAAAGGTAAGAGATTACTTATATTTGTTTAGAATTTTATTTATGTGCTCGAAGAGGATTAAGAGAAATGTTCCAAGATCACCATAGTTTTGATGATTGGAGGTTAGGAAGGTCGATATTGCGACAAATATTTTGAAATTGAGATCTAATTTGAGTATACGCATGGCACTCTAGGAGAACGTGTTTTTCATATTCATCCCTCTTAGTGTCACAAAGATAACATATTCTTTCATCCCATGGTGTTTTGGGAATTTTCCAACGCCTAGTTTCACTATGCATCTCATGGGAGTTAGTTCAAATTTTAGCAATGTTGATTTTCTTCTATGCGTTGGTCAAAACTAAGTGATACTTTTGACCTTCTACATTAGGGTTGACCATGATACAGATTGGATCATTATATTATTTGTCATCTATCTCAATCCTTTTAGAGTGGAAAAAATTGTAGGAGTCAGCATGTAGGTCCATTTTAGTGGAAAATCCTAGTTTGAAAAAATGGGGTCTAGAACTTTCTAGGGCCATTTTGAGGCATCAAATGACATTTTGGGGGGTTAAAACTTTCTTGGCATAGTGTGATCTTTGTGACACTATTCTACACATCGAGACATTTCCAACGGTGCAAAAATCATGTCAACCAGAGCTCATATGCAAAAGTTATGCCTCCTGCAAGTTGACTTATCCTCTTGACTGCCATGGTACGAGTGGATGCCATGTCAACCATCGTTACTCATGCATTTGGGGCTATCCATGTATGTAATTTCAAGAATATTCTAGAAGGTTCAAAACCCTATCGCAATTGAGGGTTGAGGAAGTCAAAAACCTACCCCTAGATGGCTATCGAGCTATGTTAAATATTGGGCCACTAGGAGGAGAAGGGGTTCCATTCTTTTGCATTGTATCTTGTTCCATAGCTGAGAAAAACATTTGAGAGTGGTATTCTATGATCATAACAGAGGAGGAGAGATTTTGTAGCAGCCATACAGGCCACAAGTCAAAGACAACTCCATAGAGAGTGCCTCTTTCTTTGTACGTGCATCATTTCTATACCAGAGAAAATAGAGCAGAGAAGCCTCACCTTCTAGTTGTGTTTTCTCCTATATTGGGTTTCCCAAGTCATATATTGTGTTTATTTGTGAATGGTATGATTGTATTTTATTGTTATCTATATTTTGCATTTTATCTATTTCATGCATAAGCAGAAAATCAGTAACTAAATATTCTGGAGATTTGAAGGAAAAACAACCTATAAATATTTCAGTAATTTATTAGATCTGTTGTGACGAATTGTTCCAGTGGAATATACGCAACATTTTACAGATCATATTGGTACCAAAGCAGGTTTTTCTTTTGGGTATTTGTGGGATGTTGCACGATCTAGGAATTGGCTTAAAGAGAAGTTGTAGAAACCCTAGCCATGGCGAACGAGTATGTTCATAACCCTTGCAATCTGGAAGAAGATAGATTTGAGAGGTTCGAAGCACAATTTGTCGACATCAGTCGCAACATGAACCTCCTCATGGAGGCTCTAGCAAGCAAGCTCGAATTGTTCCAAGATGATGGAGGCTCTAACTCAGAGATCGGATTGAAGGGGAAATCAGGAGATCGGGAAGACTTAGGAAAGGATTCACGGAAAGAATATGAGAAAGAGCAGCCAAGTTAGAGTGTCGTTAACCTTTCATAGTCCCTATTCAATATGGAAGTGAAAGTGGACATAAGCCATACCAAGGTGAGATCGATGAATTAAAATTGAATAATTGGTTGCAACAACTAGAAGTTTATTTTAGCGTTCACCATATAGTTGAAGGGAGAAAGATTTCATTTGCTAGATTGAAGTTATATTGCCATGCTTTAACCTGGTGGGAAAGCCACACGGAAAAAATTAGGCACTACTTCAGGCAGAGGCAAGGGTAGAATGTATAAGAGTACACCACTACATTTAGAAAGATGGCCATCATGTTGGGTATCTCTCCCAAGAACCCAGATGTATCCTCTATCCTCAAGTATCTAGGGGATTTACACGGTCATCTACAAAATCAAGTGATGATCTTCAAGCAAAGGACAGTGGATGAGGCGTGTGTACAGGCACAGTACCTAGAATACATAGGCCAAAAGAAGGGGAATTCAAGTGGTTTGAAGCAAAAAGACCACCAAGAAGCTTCCAAGGGGAAGAATAAGTGGAAAGTGGAAAAAGATAAGAAGACAACAACTACTACACATCAGTGAAAATATCCCAACAACCATTGCAATGATTGCAACATTTATGGCCACAGCGAGGAAAAATGTTGGAAATTACATTCAGAGTTGAACCTGAAGAATCGCAAGAAGGACAGAAGAAGAAAAAAAAAAAGCCTTCTAGCCACATATTCAAGTAATCAGTTTGAAAGTAGCTTAGATATGGATGAAAATATTTTATGCATATATGTGTATAAGGAGGTGAGTTTGAGTATCCTTCATCACCAGGAAGAGAAGGAGATCACCAAGCTCTTCTGCATCAAGATTCAGGTCAAGAAGACCAAGATAGATGTTATGTTCGATGTTGGTTCACAAGCTAATCTCATAGAAAGAGATCTGGTCAACAAGCTTGGATTGGATGTTCACGATCATCCTAGCCCCTATCCATTGGGTTGGGTAAACAAGGATGTAGATATAAAGATAACGAAAGAGTGTAATATAAAATTTGTTGTAAGTGTTGATTTTATTGATGAAGTGGAATTGGACATAGTACCCCTTGATGTATGTGGAGTATTGTTTGGAATCCCTTACATGTGTACAAGGGATGCAATATTCATGTGGAAAGCCAACCAATACTGACCAATCAAGGATGGAAAGTCCTACATCATCAATGTGCATAAAGGCAAGTCAACGATCTCACTCGTAACTCCCAACCAAGCCAAGAAGTTGATTAGTTCTAGTAAGAAATATGTTTTGTTTTTCTTAAGAGAAAGTCAGTTTGATGATGAGCCAATGAGAGTGGAGGCATCCTTGGAGGGGTGTACTAAAGAGTAGAAACATCAGTTGGAGGAGTTTCTATAGGAATATAGAGGAGTGTTCAAGGACCCTAAAGGGATATGACCCAAGAGGGATGTGGAGCACTAAATACAATTATTTCCAGACTCCCCATTGTCGAATATTGTGTTGTATAGACAGTCTGCTCTAGAAGCGAATGAAGTGAAGAAGTAGTTGCAACAGTTGTTGGAGCAGGGTGTGATTTGACCAAGTACATCACCTTGTGGGTCACCCATCATAATTTCTCCCAATAAGGATGGGACTTAGAGAATGTGTATCGATTACAGGGCATTGAACAAGATTACATTGAAGAATCGGTATTCTCTGCCAATGATCGGTGATCTGTTGGACTAGCTATAGTATGCCAAGTACTTCACTAAGATGGATTTGAAATTGGGATATCACCAGGTATGAGTAAAAGAAGAAGATAAATGGAATACCAACTTCAAGACAAGGCAAGGTTTGTATGAGTGGTTGGTTATGTCATTCGGTTTATGCAATGCACCAGCTACATTTATGACAGTAATGAATGGTGTTTTATGCCCTTATCTAGATTCATTTGTTATTCTTTATTTGGATTATATAATAGTTTATAATGCTCCATGGTAGGAGCACATCTCACATCTTATGTAGGTGTTAGAGACTTTGAAAAAGCACCAGCTACTGGCCAATCTCAAGAAATGTGAGTTTTCTCAGCATCCTTTGGTGTATTTGGGATATGTGATCGATGGAGAGGAGCTCAAGATAGATCCCGCAAAGATGGAGGCCATCATGAAATGGCCAATTTCTACAAATTATATTGAAGTTGGGACTTTTTTTGGGGAAACACAATACTTGTGGAAGTTCATAGCTTCATTTTCAGTTGTTGTTGCACCACTCCACGCCATAATAGCCAGTGGTAAAAGTTTCGAGTAGGGGAATAATTAGTAGAAATCCTTTGATGAGATGAAAAGAAAGATCAGTCAAGCACCGATGCTCGCACTACCAAACTTGTAAAATCCATTCGAAGTGGAGATAGATGCAAGTGGGTATGCCATGGGAGCAATATTGATGCAGGGAGGAAGGCTTGTATGCTATCATTATGAAGTATTTTATGGGGAATTTCTCAACTACCCTACCTACAACAAGTAGCTCTATGTATTGGTACAAGATGTCAAAAAGTGGAAGCACTATTTGATGGGAAAGGATACCATCATCCACATAGATCACCAACCACTACAGTATTTGTAGGCCCAAAGTAAGCTACAACAAATGAGGCATTACAAGTGGATGGGGTTTTTACAGCAATTTCATTTGGTCATAAAGTATAAGAAGGGTAGCACAAATAAGTTGGAAGACATTCTTTCACAGCCACCCACATCCAATATTACAGTTTTGGGAACTCTAATGCACATGGAGCCTCTTACCCATGATGCATATAAATAAGCATACACAGAAGATGAGGACTTCAAGGAGGTGTTTCAACAGCTACAGGGCCAAATTCATATAAATGAAGGTGACAACAAGGTTGACTATCATTTCCAGAATGGTTTACTCTACAAGCTTGACAATATCTATGTCCCTAAAGGTGAACGACTGCAACTTATCAAAGAGGCTCACACCTCCAAGGTTGCAGGATATTTTGGTGTTGGGAAGACAGTTTTCAATTTACATAGATATGTGTACTATCCCAAAATGAAAGAAGATGTAGAATTATATATTAGAGGATTTATACTTTGGTGTACCAACAATCCCAGTAACGAGGAGCAAGGTTTGTACCATCCCTTACGTGTACCCACTCGACCTTGGGAAAGTATTTCCATGGATTTTGTGGGAGGTTTACCAACAACCATGAAGGGACATGACTATCTATTTGTGGTGGTTGATAGGTTCATCAAAATGTGCATTCACATTCCTTGTAAAAAGACCATCAATGGAAAAGAAGCAACAAATAATTTCTTTGAAAAGGTCTAGGTGCACTTTGGGATAACAAGGAGAATCATCTCATATAGGGATACCAGATTTCTTGGTGCACTTTGGAATATATTGTGGGAGAATATGGACACTAAGTTTAAGATGTCTACAACATTCCATCCACGGATAAAAGGGAAGATGGAAGTAGTCAACAAGAATTTGGTGCATCTTTTGAGGGGTTACAATCAAAAGCATCCAAAAACCTAGGATAAAAATTTGATCTATATACAACACTCTTATAACCGAGCAGTCCACACTTCTATTGGTAAGTCACCTTTTGAAACTTGCTTTGGATATTTTCCACCTTCACCCTTATATGTTGTGTATGGACAACAAGAAGGAGTGAGGGAGGACTTCACGAGAGATGCATTGAAAGAAAAAAAAACTTGTTGATAAGATCAGGCAGATCCATTTGCAAGTACATGAGACATTGAAGAAGTCACAGGAAAAGTACAAGGCCAGACATGACCAACACAAAACAAAGAGAATGTTTAGAGTGGGAGATAGAGTATGGTTACAGTTGAATAAGCAAAGGCTACAGGGTTATGGTAAGAAGATCAAGGCTCTACGGTATGGTCCTTTTGAGGTATTAGAAAAGGTAGGAGATCATTCTTATAGACTTAGTCTACCCCCATACATGTGCATTTACTTAGTAGTGAATGTGGAGAATATTAAACTCTATGAGCCTTCCATGTTGGATCAGGAGGGGGAGCGGGTCCTACCTTCCATAGAGGACTTAGCACCATATGCTCTATTAGATTTAGAAAAAGATACATTTTTTCAGAAGTGGTCCAGAACTACAAGACAAGGGTAGCATGACCTTTGGCAGATTGGGTTGAAAGGACAACTTCCAGGCAAAGCAAAGTGGTACTCTAGGGAGAAGGTAGAGGGAAAATTTCCTCACCTCATTCAATAAATGTTTTGGGGACCAAAATCCTCCCTAAATGGGCAGGTATGATTTGGATTGGATCATTGTATTGTTTTTCATCTATCTCAATCCTTTCAGAGTGGAAAAAAATTGGAGGAATCAACTTGCAGGGCCATTTTAGTGGCAGGTCACGGTTTGTAAAAATGGGGTCTGGAACCTTCCAAGGCCATTTTGAGGCATCAAACGACATTTTGGGGGCTTAAAATTCTCCTAGCATATCTAGATTCCTGTGATACTATTCTATACATTGAGACCTTTCCAGCAGTGTAAAAATCGTGTCAATTGGAGCATCTCTCATGCAAAAGTTATGCCTCCCACAAGTTGACCTATCGTGTTTACCACCATGGTACGAGTGGATGCCACGTCATCCCCATTACTCATGTGTATGGGGCTAGCCATGTATCTAATTTCAATAATATTCTAGAAGTTTCAAAACCCTATCACAATTGAGGGTTGAGGAAGTCAAAAACCTACCCCTAGATGGTTATCAGGCTATGTTAAATATTGGGCCACTAGGAGGAGAATGGGTTCCATTCTTTTGCATTATATCTTGTTCCATAGCTGAGAAAAACATCTTAGAGTGGTATTTTGTGAGCATAATAGAGGAGGAGAGATTATGTAGTAGCCATACAGGCCATAGGTCAAAGACAACTCTACAGAGAGTGCCTCTTTATTTGTACTTACATCATTTCTATACCAAATAAAAGAGAGAAGAGCAGCCTCACCTTCTAGTTAGGTTTTCTCTTGTATTGGGTTTTTCGAGTCATATCTTGTGTTTATTTGTGAATGGTGTGATTGTATTTTATTGTTCTCTATTTTTTGCATTTTATCTATTTCATGCATAAGCAAAAAGTCAACAACTAAATATTCTGGAGATCTGACGGAAAAATAACTTTTATAGTAAAGATTTTAGTATTTTATTAGATATGTTGTGACAAATTGTTCCAATGGAATATCCGCAACAATTTGCAGATCATACCACCTCCTTAGATTCTCCTTAAATTTAGGTGTAATAATATTTTTAATATTATCGGTATTCTACATAATGACATCCTCCTGTATCGCCCTATGATTTACCCAAGACTTGGCATCTTTATGTCATCCTCGCTTGAGTCGCTAGTGGTTTTCACTAGAGTTTGAAACAATTTTGGGGAGCCTCTTTTCAACCATGTTGTTTATCTTGTCCTTGTACATTAAGTACATAATCATGGTCATTCTCTTAATGGGGAAAGGCTCGCTTCTATAAGGTGGATAGGATAAGGTGTATTGCCTTTAATTTTGAGATCAAAAGTGATGAAAATTCTTTTGGATCTTCTCTATATTTCTCTAGGATTCTCTAGAGACACTGCATCCCCAAAATTCACATCTATATAAGATAATAATACTGACAAGAGTATCAAAGAGAATTTTTTTATTATCTCATAGCCAAAGGTCCACTAGTTTACACTTGTTTTCAAGTCCATAATAAGCTTTCCACCATCCATTTCTTTTTTTCAATGCTATAGTTCCAATCAAGCCTGTGATGAATATCAATTCTGAGATATTTGTATGAAGGAACCTCCTCCAAGCTATGGTTGTCATATACAAAAATATCATAGGGATATTTTGGGATTTAATTAGTATAACCTCAGTTTTGTCAATGCTCATAATCATACTCATATTAGAGCAGAAGTCCTTGAGGATTCTTAGTTTTGTTTTTTATATATACAGAAATGAGTAGTGAATTTGTATTAAAAAAAAAAAAGGAGCAAGCTCAATCTGAACTGTATATCCACTTGAGTCAAAATTACAGTTGTATTCTTCATCATTTACATTCCACATTTCAAAATTAGAATTGTTCTTCGCAAATGTGTGTATTCTAATATGATTACTAGTATATATCCTAATATATGAACAGAGTAGCCAAATGCATTTGAACATCACAGAAATTTGTAAAAGAGAGGACCCAACCCATTACTTGTTCCTCGTAAGTAGGAAATCCTATAAGAGAGTGAACCTGTGGGTAAGTAACTAGGATATGATCCCTAGGGCCTATGGAAAAATTCCCTAAGTTGACATGAGCACGGTTATGAGGTTGTCCCACTTCCATTTGTTCTTCTTGTTGTCGGATGTGCGCCTGCAGTTGTGCATTTGAATCCCTTAACGCCACTAATTTCCCTCATGCCTCATCAATCTGGTGTTGAAACCCCCCGACACGCATGTGAAGGTAGTTGGCTTGTTGTCTGTAGTGAGTGAACTATCTTCTCAGGGCCCTGAATTCTCTAGATTGTTGGTCTTCCCAATTCTAGCGCCAATCTTTGAAGTTGATATCTCTTGAATCCACCAAGGTGAATGGATGAGGCCACCAAGGTTTCATACCTGCAGGTAAAGAGTAGATAACCATTGCTCGATATACAAGCCACAAATAGGGTGATGGGTTGAAAATATATAACACCCTTTAGAACCCTATAGCAAGGAGAGTTGTGAAGTCACTGAGTAGAGTATAAGGGAGCCAAAGGAGGATGCTTTCCAAGCATCCAAACGAAATCACACCACTTATGCACATTCTAATTTTGAACCAGATATCCTGAGGTCGGGTGAGAGTGCTCGAAACGTGATTATCATGTGATGACACACGGAGGCTATCGTGAGAGGATAAGCCAACCCCCCTCCCGTTAAGAAACTATGCTTCAGATGATGTCATAGAAGTAACGGTGGGTAACCCAAAAGTGATTATGATTGCCCATGCACATTGAGATTATGAAGGGGCTATTATTATTGAGGATGACCCCTCTCCAACGATGACTAGGAGGTCGGGGTCCTTTCCACAGGCTTTGTTTGATTTTTTGTCTACTTCTCTGTTAAGTTGCCTTAAGACATGGAAGAACCTTAATGAGGGAATACCTTTGCATCTGGGTCTAATTCGATTGCACATTATGTTGAGCCAAGTGTCTAATGGGGTACTATCTATAACCATATGTCTTATGATCAGTGAGGAGTCTCCAATGATGATGTCTTGTTGGATGTTCTTGTCAAGGAGAAGGGTAACTCCTTGCCACAAGGCGTAGTTCTCGACTTGATTGTTTGTCACAACCCCCAAACTCCAAGCGAAGCTACTTACACGGTTTCCTCCAGGGTCGAAGAGAACCACCCCCCCCTGCACCTGCCTCCCCACCTTGAGGATTCTTAGTTGCTTACCGAAGTCATAGGGATTTCTCACCATAAGAACAATTTCATCAACATAAAGAAGAAGGATGATGACTATACTAATAAAAGTTGGGCCAGTACAACCAACATCTTCCAAACAATATTCTAACTTATTAATATATATACCAAGAAAAAATAGGAGAATCATAATGGTCATGTATAAATACCATATTTCCATAACTATCATTATAATAATCATTTAATATTTTGTTCATTGGATATAGCTTGAGTGGTTGGGAGGAATGATTGTTACCATCCCCACCCAGGTTCAAATCCTTGGACTGACTTGTTGTGCCCTTTTATTGGTCTATAAGATGCTCTTGTTGTTGAGACCCCATTACTCTGAAAATGCTTGACCACCCCATATTTTCTTATGAATTTCGAAGAGGTTTTCTGTGGACAAGCGATATCCAATACCATGGGAATAACATGATTTCGTACTTGCATGCATCTTCACTTTAATTAATATCTAATTTTGATAAGTTTATTATTCTAATTATATATATATATATATATATGAAAATTAATAGTGATAAAGAAACACCAACTTTTTATTTGAGAAATTAAATAAACTTTTCTTAATTTCTAAATTCTAATCTCATTTTAAGGTAATATTAGGAAATTGGTTTAATTTAGTGTTAACTAGGTTTTTCTCCCAATTACACTACGTAACTAAATAAATAAACAAAAATTAGGAGCGGATAGGGAAAAAAACCCACTTCGTTTTATATATATATATATATATATATATATATATATATATATTACTTTGTTTTTCAATATTTTTGAAAAAAAAAAGCATACATATATATATATCACTTTGTTTTTCAATATTTTTGAAATAAAAACCCACATACATATATATAATTGTTAACAGAGTATAATGAAGTACATATATATTAGATTGTTAAGACACATACATATATAATTGTTAATAACGTATAATGAAGTACATATATATTATATTGTTAAGATTGTTTAGAGAGTAAAATAAAGTACATATATATGATAAAAAAAATTATATATATATATATTTTAAAACAATAAATTTCCACCTTAAATTATATTTGGATTTATTTATTTTTTTTGAAAACTCTACTTAGAAAAAATAAAATTTTGGAACCCTAGTCCCACAAATGAGGGGGTCCCTTGTCCCATAAGAAAGAGTGAAACAAGAGAGTCTCATACACCAATTTGGTGTTTGGGGTTTTGGACAAGAATTCCACAAATAGTTTAGGGTGGAAATTTATTGTTTCTTTTAAAAAAAATACTTAATTTTTTTACAGTCCTCTATTATGCTCTCTTAACAATAGTTATGTGCGGTTACAGGTGAATGGATTCTCTCTCCATGAACATTTCAGGATTATGATTCTGCCATGTTCCTTTTCAAGTTGCTTGGTGATTTTCTTAGGGTTATATACATGTTCCTTTATTTTTCTCCCAAAGTTTTTACAATGCATTATGGAACTTACTACTTACATATGTTGTATTGTATAATTTTTTTTCAAACAACTTATATCTTCATAATAAATGGATTTTATTTTCAACCAATTTATATTCAAGTTAAATTTATGTTCTAAATTCCCTCATTTATGTAAGTAGCTAAGAATTTTTTGTTTGTATTTATAGCATTTACACGGTGTAGCCCCAAGGGTTAGTTCAAGTGGTCTTGAACTAGAAGTGAGATCTCTCCCCCGTTGATTCACGTCTCCCCCAGTGATTATTTGGGGAGGTCACGGGTCGACTCTCTTAATCCCCTACCATATGCAACACCCTGTAGAGTTAATTTCCTCGGTAATTTACTCCATCTTATTGATTTTCAATTTGAATTACTTATGCAATGTGGTTTTTTACACTACATAAAATACTTCTATTGCTAATTTCATTACTATTTAATCTACAACATCTACAACATCTACAATTGAACTAGAGCATAAAATCAACCATGTTGTGTGGTTGTCCAAATTAACCAAGAGAATTAATTAGTGAATACAATTCTGTTTTTGAACAAAAAACCATTCAAATTTAACAAGAAAAATACCTATTGTTCTATTTGATATAGATAGTCTAGCTCCTTCAAATATTTATTTCCCAAACTAGAGTTAATCCTTCCAACCAACTACCAGCAACCTCTTTGGCTCCCTAGCTCCAAGAAAGATTGGGTTTCCTTTCTCTTTGTGCCTAACGCTCCGAGAACAACAACTACCAATCATCTATGTAATCAGTCAATAATCCCTCCAATAGTTCAATGTCATAAATCCTAATTAGATTAATATTGCAGTGTCATAGATCCCAAATAATTCAATATAGTGTATGTAATCAGTCATTAATCCCTCCAATATTTTAGTGCCATAAACCCTAAATAGTTTAATAGTTCAATGTCATAGATCCCAAATAATTCAATCTAGTGCAATATATCCAACTTTCTCATAGTTAAAGAGAAGTTTTGCCTTCCAAAATTCCACAACCTAACAACCCCCCAACCCCCTTCAACACTGCATCCTCCTCTCTAATTATCATATTCCCGCAAACATGTCCCCAAAGTATCATCAACCATATTCATTAATGGGCCATCAACCTCCCCTTTTATATTTTAGGGAAATTATTAACTAAAATAAAATATCAAATGAATTACATAAAATAACAATAAAATAGAATTCAATTTCTTTCTTCTCGTGCTAGCTTATAAATCAAACTTGAAAATTTTCCCAAAAATATTGGCAACCCACCATACCCTTTTAATTCTTCATATCAACCAATAATCAAAGTCAAGGAGGGTATTTAATGCTACTATGTATTTATGTATGCAATATCATTTCCACAATCATTAAACTAATTTAATAATAAATACATCAAGTAATTGTACTAGCATACATGTGCAGTGTATGTTTGTGTAGCTAGCATACACATATCTTGCAGTGTACTAATGATAAATAATCATTATCTCTAATACATAATTCATGTATGTTTACAACCAAGCATACATGACAACAAATTAATTAAATGCATCATTAAGTAATCTTTACTAACAAAATTACAAAAATTCATGAATCATTGATCATCACACTTAAACTATTGGAAATAAATCAAAACAAGTGTTCTAAACACAATACAAACCAAGGAAATAAGAGTGACACTTCTAATTCCCAAGCAACATTTTCAACTAACTTTCAATCATCATTTCTCCCTAACATGTGTCCATATTCCACATCCTATCCTTTTCTCTATTGCAATATGTTGGAGCATCAACTATATCTACCTAAATCTCGATATAACATGTAAGTGGAAACTTCAACTAAATTGACCTAACTTCCCTAGTAACCAATTGGCAGTCACCATCACATGTCTAGGGGAGTGTATCTTAACATGACTCTCCCTTGACTCTAGGTTTTAGAGGATAAATGATGGGAAATGCATCCACCCATCCTTATAAAACTAGGGTCAATAGCATATCATTGATAGAACTAGGTTCAACACTCTATCATTGACCATATTGTGTCAATGTTGTTGTTCTTAGTGTTGGATCATGTTGTCATTGATGCCAATGGTTTGATTACTTGGGAGATTGTTGGATCATATGTCATTGATGTAAATGGTTTGGTTTGATTGATTGGTTGATGTCAAGTAATTGATTTATATGATTCCCTTGATGAGAATGTTATATGTCCAAGTGGAAACCAATCGATGCAAAACAAATGGATGAACTCCAAAGTGGTCCCCTTATGGTGAAAGCCCTCA
>ML779015.1:30121-43543 GCA_009831015.1 Picea engelmannii | reverse complement strand
CTGGTTATAAATGACAACAATGGGTAATGAATAAATGTTGAATGCTAATTGATGAGTTTTTGTGCAAGAGGGAAGTTTTGGGAAAAAGAGCCCCACACTCATTCACCCCCCCCTCTAAGTGTGGTAGGTGTGTCCAACACTTAGATCCATATGGGAAATGCATCCACCCCTACTTGTAAAACTCGCACTTGCTCACATTTCATATCAGTGTTACTTTAATGTCATAGTTATTTGGCTATGTCTTAGCCTATTAACATATAAGTTAGCTTACCAAAACACATAATCATGCATAACCATATAATTAGTTTCATGCTATTAAAAATAGTATGTATTGGCATTTAAAGTAAGCAAGTATGTTTAATTACCATGTGCACCACATCAATTATCCATTCATGGTATAAATCAAATTAGTATCCATGTACCAAACTTTCCTTCTAAATTTGCACTATTAAAGGAAATCGGATAATTGACATCCTTAATAACATAAACAGTAAAGCTCATACAACAATTTTGCATATAAGTACATCCACATGTCCCCATAAATACAATTCTATCAATCTAGCTCAGTTCAATAAGAAATAAGAAAAGAATATCAAGATAAGCCATAATGTAGTTTAGTTGTTAAAAGATTAAATGTGGGACATTACAGAATAATGATAAAATACTATATTCCTCGACCTCCTCAACATATTTTCCATAAAATAATAATTAGTGGATTTAGATCCACTTTCTCCTTTGGCATGCCCTTCAAATATACCTCAAAACATGGAAAGCTTAGCCCTATGTGCAAGGTATTCTCACTCTTCCCAAATAAAAAAAAAACACTCAAGCAACAAAGATGTGGTGTTCCTCAAAAGGTTGGTCAAAATGTGGTGAAAGTTTTAAGGTGGGATATTTGCAACCATCATAACTCCCTCAATATATGTCAAAATTTCTATTATGACCACAATTTGGAAATCCCGTGACCATTTTGCATCTCTTCGCACTAAAATGGAAACAATTTTGGAAATTTGTCAAAAGATATATTCTCATGAACTAGGAGGTCCCTCCAAAACTCCTCCATACAGTGGATCTCATGGATAAGTGTCCAAGAAACAAACTATTAGTTTTTATAACAACTCCTCAAGTCATGCTAACCAATCCCACATAAAGTGGATCTATATATATATATATATATATATATAAGTGTAATATGGGCAATGGTTGTTAAAACACCCCCCTTAAAATAAGGATGTCATCAAAGAATGTGCATAAAACCTCAATCTATGCTCCATGACCCAATCAGACTCCTCATCAAATGTGCCAACTAGTAGATCCATGATGTAAGGAGTCGATCCATAATGACTTGGCACAAAACCACATACAAGGTCATCAAAATACTCAACTAACTATATGAAGGAAGGGGATGACCCCATCACAAACAATAAAACACCATAGTGCCTCAATATATGTGTCAAGAAAGAGATATTTAGGGAGCGGTCCACTACGAATGATACTCTGCATCATCAACAATCATTCCACATACCAAAAGCCTCCAATTGAGCAACAGAATCTAAGTAATAGGGCTACAATCAAGATAAACCATGCAAAATATAGTTGTTGAGAGGGACAAAGTCACCTATAAGTGAGTGTATAATAAGAGCTCTCTCCTAGGATCACATACCAATAACACCAAGATTATATACCAATGAAAAAAAAACCCACAAGAGCTACGGTGTTTCTCTAATTGAGCCAAGAGTCATTGTACATCATCAATGTCTAACATCTTCGAGTACTAGATCATCATACAAGTGTGTGTAAAGGTGGAGTGTTCTCTCAACGTGTTGAACAAATATACCAAGGATAACACTGTAATGTTTCTAAACATAACATAAGGTAGGATGTCCCATGGCACAAGTAAGCATATCATCAAAATATCTACTAGGAAGTTGCTCCATCAATAAAAGATATGTCATATGAAGAGAGAACCAACATCAACCATGACAACCAATCCAAATATGAGACCAAAGAGATTCCCCCCAAACACCAACTAATAGCACAATACTCAAAACGAAGCCTATGCACCTCTAGTCCATCAAATGCTCTATTAGTATCATCCAAAATATGTGTGATAAAAATCACAATTGTAGGTCACATACAAATTGGGGAGTAATAAATGGATCCAACATGGGGACATGTGTTCAAAAAAAGCATGATAACTCCATATCTCTATTGTACCTACTCAAAAACATTACAAAAGTAAACCCAAAACATGTGTTGGGATTCACATCTAGAAACCCCACATACAAACTATCAAAATTTCTTGTCCTTGCTACCAAAATTATCAAAATTGGCTTTACAAAGCAAGGCACAAGCCAAAAATGCCAAAGGGAACATGAAAATAGACCTAGTGCTCATGAATTTTGAGCTTATTCATCTTACCCTACTCTAAGATATGAAAATGAACATGCTAGGTGAAATCATAAATCCAGCGCAACCATCGAACCATCTCATCAATGCTATGAAATTTTCCCTTATGTTTGGCCACAAACCAAAACAAGGACACATCAAAAATCAAGTGAACCATTGTTGGAATCTCCATGAGTGCAAGGCTAGAATCCAAAGTAGGCTCATGAAGATGGCAAAGAACAACAAAATCATACCAAGGATGGTATGTACAACTACAAGCTTGCTCTATCCATTGTTGGATAGGGTTGGCGTAATCATCATCAGTGAAATAAACATAGGGCAGCCCCACATAAAACCATGAAACATCATCCTCATTACCCTCATGAAACAAGGGTTGAAGCAACTCTAATAAAAATCTACAAATACTATTTTTTTTTCCTCTAACAAACATGTAGATGAAGTATAAGGTAAAGCACCAAATATGGAAAACAAATATTGTGCTCGTAATTTACGGCTTGTTTCCCTAATTTGGAAGGATGGAAATTTTTTAGAAAAGTCATGAACTTAAAATCTTGTTGTCCCATAAAATTTCCAACCACAAATACACATAATTCAGCCATTTTTTTGCACATAAACAAAACACAATCTGAAGATGTTATTGGCTGGAAAATTTCTACATTTTAATCACAAGTATGCTCCATAAGATGAAACAAATCTATTTACAAAAAATTGTTTTGCCAAAGATTAACTCCTCATTTCACCTTAAGCTTCCATTGCATATATTTAGCAATCCTATTATGGGGATACCCCCCTTGTGTTAGAGGATATTTGGCCTAAAGTGAGAGAGGGTGATACTATGGTGGTAGTGGGTATCCCCTCTTAGTTCATATAAGGTCTCATTTGTGCTTTAGGGATTTATCACAAGAAATGAGGGTTTGGGTGGTAACAAGTCCAATTGAAATGTCAAGTGAGATTCTACTTACAAGTACCAACTATTTCTCTTGGAAATCTCATATGGTGGATTTATCAAGAAGTAAGGGACTTTACCATGTCATCTTGAGAACATAAGTTACCCCGTCGATGGATTAAAGAGATTCAAATGGGAAAACATAAATGACTCGACACATGGACACATGGGGATGTACATTTCCAAGTACTTACAGTTTCACCTTCAAAAGGTTGATACCCTTGATGTAGCTTGGATGAAGTTAGAAACTGTGTTTGGTAAAAACAACCAAATTTGAGCCCATCATATTGAAAATCAACTCATAGTTTTAGATCCTAATGATTTTTGATTCATTGAAGAATTTGTTTTGACGTTAAAGACACTTTGTCTCTTCTAGATCATGGAATCAAGAAAAATGATTATAAGACATTTTGTTCTATTCTTTCTAACCTTGGAAATGCCTATTCTATATTTGAATCTACCTTTCATTATACTATAGATGGTTTTCTTATTCAAGGTACCACTTACAAAATGCCTTCTTTTGACACATTATGTGATTCTCTAGTTTAGGAGAAAGATAAGACCTTGCATCTTTTAGGGTCTATCATTATACCATCTTCATATATCATTATACCATCCTTAGATATCGCATGCCTTGGTTATTTCATGGTCTATCATTATACCATCCTCGAACATCACATGCCTTGGTTCTTTCAAGGTCTATCATCATATTATCCTCAAATATCACATGTCTAAGTAATTTCCCTTTAGTGATTGCAAAAACACTCTTCTCAAAATTCAATGATTCATACTTCCTGCATCTCTCAAAAATCTATTTGAGATGTTGCAGGTGGTCAGAACATTTCTTAGAATAAACAATAACATCATCAAGATAGACCACCATGCTATTGTTTATCAAACCTTTGAATGTAATGTCTGTTGTTTTCTCATAAGTGGCTCCTTACATTTATGAGACGAAAAGGCATCATATTGTAAGAGAATGCTCCCCATTTTTTTCAAAAAGTGGTCTTCAATTCATCCAACTCAAAAATCAAAACTTGGTTATATCCAAAAAAATCCATAAAGCAAAGAAAACATATCAAAACCATAAAGTAGTTGCAATATTTGTTCCATAGGAGAAACTAGATAGTTATATTTTTCGGATGCCCACTTCAAATTTATGAAATCAACACAGATTTTAATTTCCCCACTTTTCTTATGAACAAAAAATATGTTAGCTACCCAAGTGGAATGGTGAATAGGGAAAATGATTTTAGCATCAAGTAATCTTTTTAATTCTTTCTATACTAGTGCTTCTAAAGAGGGATGCATCTTTCAGAGTATCTATTGATAAGGCTTGGTTTCTTTTTTCATTAGGATGGTGTGTTGAATTAATCTAGTGTCATATGTTTTTAGATCTTAATATGTTCAAGAAAACCCATCCTTGTACTATTTGAAAATTTTAATGTATGTCTACCTTTTCTAATCAATGTAGCATGAGCCAGTGTTTAAATTTTTAGGGTCCTTGTCAGTTCCCAAATTGATCACTTCATATTGCATAGATGAATTGTGTGTCTTGACATGCTTGGCTTCTTAAATCTATCTTGCAAATCAAAAATCTTTTCCAATGTAACCATGTTTCCAGAGATAATGTTGGCTTTTAGATCAGTGACCTTACTTTGAGGATCTTCCAAGGCTTTCTCACACTCTTCATCATCTATGATATTGTTTTGAAAATTCCCCTCACAGGTTGGAAAGTCAATGATTTGTTGGTCAGCATTGAAATCTCTCTAGCTTGTGATGTTATCTGGGATGGAAGGTCCAAAATCAATTCAATGGAAATTTTATTAGTAATAACATTATTTGGAGGACCCAAGTGAGAAGTTTCTCTAGAAGCTTGTGTATAAGCTTGTAATGAAGGACGTGATATTGCTCGTCAAGGTAATGAAATGATCTATGAAGCTAGTAAATGGAGTCTTGAACTAGTTGTTTCTTGTGAAGTATGGAAGGAGATCAAATTTGAATTTGAGTCGATTGATCCCTTGTGATCCAGTGACTTTCATTCTACTAATCGAACTCGGCCCAATATTTTACCGCTACCACAAAGATTAGGACAAATTGTGAACGGGGATATGGGATTTCATATATATATATATATATATATATATATAATATTTTCTTTTCTTTTCTTTTCTTTTCTTTTCTTTTCTTTTCTTTTTCTTTTTTTTCTTTTTTTCTTTTTTTTTTCTTTATTTCTTTTCTTTTTTTTTCTTTTTTTCTTTTTCTTTTTCTGAGGTAAAATATCTCAAAGAGAGTGATTCGATGAAAAAAAAATTGGGTCAAGAATTTGATAACGAATCCTTTTCATCCTTTACATTGATATTATAGATCACTAGATAGGGTTGGTAGCTTAGTGGATCAGAGCTCATGGTTTTGGACCATGAAGTCAAGGGTTCAAATCCCTTTTAGGCCAAAAGATTTTGTATCTGGGATGAAAATTCATTTTCATCATGGTATAGGAGAGAATCTTTCTTTATAACAGAATAAAGGGTTCTATCATAATACCATAGCGATACTTCGAATTCCTAATCAATAATGAATGGAGATTATTTCTCAATGATTCAATCCACTATTCATTGATAAATTTATTCATTGTATTTATATGACTTCTCTTCATACAAAATAAGGTAGGAAAAGTAACAATCTTCACCTTTATATGGAAAATTGTATGTCTATAAGGGAGTGGTTCAAAGACAGGTGTAAAATAATCGGATTACTAAAAAATTTGGTCAAAAGGGATAGTAAGGACGTCAATGATATGGAGAGGAACAATAATTTAAGTATTGATTACATTAAAATTAATAGATTATGGGTTCAATGTGATAATAGCGAGAGATTTCTCTATATCATATTCTTGAGAGAGAATAAAAGTGTTTGTGAAGAATGTGGATATTATATGCGAATGAATAGTTCAGATAGAATGGAACTTCCAATTGATTGTGGCATTCAACGTCCTATGGATGAAGACATGTACACTCCAGATGTTCTTCAATTTCATTCTGAGAATGAACCTTCTCATTTTGATCCTCTTCATTATGAGGATGAATCTTATAAGGATCATATCACTTTTTGTCAAATAGAGATAGGTTTAACTGATGTTATTCAAACATGCATAGGTCAATTAAATGGTCTTCCTATCGCACTTGGAGTTATGGATTTTCAGTTCATGGAAGGTAGTATGGGATTTGTAGTAGGTGAGAAAATAACATGTATGATCGAGCACGTTACTGAGGAATCTCTTCCAGTCATTATGGTGTGTGCTTCAAGAGGACCATGCATGCAAGAAGGAAGTTTTAGTTCAATACAAATGGATAATGTAGCTTCTACGTTATATATTTATCAGAAGGATAAAAAGTTTTTATATGTATTGATTATGACGTCTCTGACAACCGGTGGAGTGACTGTTAGTTTTGGCATGTTGGGAGATATCATTATTTCTGAACCTAAAGCATACATTGCATTTGTAGGTAAAAGAGTAATTGAACATACATTAGGTCATAAAGTGAATGAATATTTTCATGTGAATGAGAATTTATTTGTTCATGGTTTATTTGATCTGATTGTTCCACATAATCTCTTAAAAGGTATTCTAAGTGAACTATTTCAACTTTATGGTCTTCCTTGTAAAGAAGAAAAAGATGAACATTGGGTTTTGTTCCTTATAAGGAAAAATGATCAAATGGAGTTCCTTGTAACAGAAGTGACAGTGATACAGTTTCTTATTGTGGCAAAAGAAAGAATGATTTCTCTAAGAGAATCGGTTTCCACCCCCTTCTTACCAATAAATTATGATCCTTGATCCTATACTAATAATAAATATAGCCAATTTTTTGTTTTCCGAAATCAGATAAATTTTGTGAGGATTCATGTTCTTCCACTATTTTACTTATGTAATATGAATAAGTGTTGTAATATATATATATATATATATATATATATATATATATATATCCTCATTGTTGACCTCGTCGGGATCTTATTCAAAAACAATTTTGAATCCAACTTGAAATGCTTTTTCAGGATTTTTGGAAGAGATGGGGAAAGGAACAATAAAAATTTACATGTGTTCTATGAAGAAGGACGAATATGACCTCTCATTTGGTCCCATCACTTATTTGATCTTGCCTTTTCAAGATTTTTGGAAGAGATGGGGAAAGGAACAACGAACATTTGCTTACATGTATTTTATGAAGAAGGACGAATATGGCCTCTCATTTGGTCCCATCACTTATTTGATCTCATAATCATTCCTTGTAATATGGATAAACATTTCATTGATTAAGTAAGGCACTCATTCTATGATAATTCTTAACCTACCCTCTATTTTTGTGCCTTTAGTCGGCTTATTACTTCCAACAATTACAATGGTTCTTTCTCATTTGTATATTCAGAATGACGAGATTTTATGAATCTGAACAAATAAGATTTAAGAAATAGGTTTGGATATGTTAAATTCCAGAACAGATAGGATATCTATATATATTTCAAATGATATAAGATATAACTCTTATAGACACAAGATAGGTCTAAATATATGTAGGTGTGTGTATGTCTTATAGACACAAGATAGGTCTAGATATATGTATGTGTGTTAGTGTGTGTCTTATAGACACAAGATAGGTCTAAATATGTGTGTGCGTGTGTGTAGACTCATTCATATACGAATATGGATAGATATTACCGTTCTATTCTAGATATAGAGAATTTGTATATCTATTCATATCCATATACATATCGGATATACACATGTGTCAATAAATAGGTATTGGTCAATATGTTAATATGGTCGGTTATATTTTCTCATATGGTATGCATATCTATTCCTAGAGATATTTATACTCCATTGATCTAGTGTTGTTTATAAAATTGAGAAATTAAGGAAGGACCTGTTTGAAATGGATGGTAAGAATAGACAAGAAGACAAACTTGGTTGACTTGACTGAAATGTTAGCTATGTATATAGATATCTAGTTCGTAAAAGTTTGGGAACCAAAGGATGAAAAAGTGGGTTATTCCCTCAACTTCAATAGAATGGAATTGGATACAATTTTTTTATGAATCGTCGATCCAAATGGCTCTGGATAGAACCTATAACAAGGTCTCGAAAAAGAAGTACTTTATTTTGATCTTGTATCCTCTTTCTGGGTTCACTGGGATTTTTCCTAGTCGGGATTTCGAGTTATTTTGGTGAGAACCTGATACCCCTATTGTCATGTTAGGAAATACTCTTTGTTCCACAAGGAATTCTAATGTGTTTTTATGGTATTGTGGGTATGTTCATTAGCTCATATCTATGGTGCACAATTTTGTTCGATGTGAATAGTGGCTATAATAAGTTTGATAAAAGAAAAGGAATTGTATGTCTTTTTCGTTGGGGATTTCCCGAAATAAATTATCGTGTTCTTTATATGGAAATAAAGGGCCGACAAGACGTTCCTTTAGCTCATATTGGTGATAATTTGAAGCTAAGAAAGATCGAACAGAAATTTGTTGAATCAACCTGTTTCTTTTGTGTATCCATTGAAGGTTTTTGAAATGAACTGAGGAGTTCTTTATCCTCAACATAAATTCAAATGTCAAGACATTTGAATATGGATCGAATCAAGGAACATGAATCAATATCAAATCAAGAAATTTCAATATGAAATATAATTGTATGGAAATGGAACGATATAGGATATTTATGAACAATATACTATTTTTGTAAAATAGTAAAGGAAGAGGTAATATAGAAAGAGCGATAAGTTACAATAGAACTGGTTGGAATTTGTCCGGGAAAAAGATCATGCAGTTAATTCCTACTAAATTATATTTATGGAATGAATAAGACCAAGGTTCTTTTGGTAGTTCCCAAACACACCATATCATTTCCTATCCTAGAGAGGGTGAGTGAGTCAATAGATGGATATGATGTATCAGAAAAAAAAAATTGCTAGATATAGTGGTCTGATTTCCCTAAAACTATAACGTTTTTTCCTCTCATCACAATCCAATTTATTTTTATATGATTTCGTTGTTCTCTCATTTTTCAAGAGCATTTGTCATCTTTGGAGATAACTGGGGAAAGATTCATAAAGGATTGATCTAGTGATTAGAATTCAAAAGATATTGACAATGAATAAGATGACTTATGTTACTTCAAGTGATTCTTCTAAAAAAGAATAATATAGAAAAAATGAACAGATAATTAGTCCAGATGGATCAGATATCTAGGAATGATCTTCTTATGCTATGTCTCACACATTTGGAGTGAACCTTTTACTTTTTCTCCGACGATATTTTTTTCTCGGTGTCAAACAATTAAGCAATAAATAAATCTATGGGTCCCATACCTCATTCTATCACTTGTACTTTGTCTAGATTTCGGACAGAACTGACGAATGAATCAGGTTTGTTACTGATTCACGAATTGGAAGTGGATGAATATAAAGCATCAACTTCCCTACAATATCTTGTATGTTTAGTAGTATTGCTTTAGGTAATTCCTATTTCATTACAGAAAGGTTTGGAACCTTGGGTTACAAATTGGTGGAATACGGGCCAATCTCAGAAAGAAAAAAATTATTATCTCCAGGAAGAAAATGATTTGGAAAGATTTAAGAAAACAAAAGAAATATTCAGGTTAGAAAGAATGGTGGAAGATTCTTCAAGAACAGATTCACAAGATATTTGTACAAATATTCACAAAGAAATGATCCAACTAGTCGAAATGTACAATGAAGATTGTATTAAGATAATCTCACATTTATTAACAAATCTAATAGGTTTTTCTTTTATAAGTGCTTATCTCATATTGGGTAAGAATAAACTTGTCATTATAAATTCTTGGATCAAAGAATTCTTCTATAGTCTGAGTGATACAATGAATTTTGTTCTCATTCTTTTAGCAACCAATCTATGTATTGGGCTTCATTCACCCCATGGTTGGGAACTAATGATCGATTCAATCTCCAAAAATTATGGATTTTCTCATAACAAACGAATCATACCTGGTCTTATTTCAACTTTTCCATTCATCTTAGATATGATTCTGAAATATTATATCTTATGTCATTTCAATCGTATATCTCCTTCACTTGTAGTAATTTATCATTCAATGAATGAATAAAGAATGGGTTGTTTTCTCTGACCGAAACAATTGAAACAGAATAATAAAGTGTTTTATGTGTTCAGGAATTAGTTTTCCTCCCCTTCATTCTTCTCCTGGTGAGAGACTTCTTGTTTCTTACTTTTAGGTTTAGTTCAATCATTAGAGTAGCAGAATTTTTGACAGATAACTATGATAGCTAACTACTCTCACCCAAAAAAATATTTGGAAACAATAATTGAACCATGCAAAATAAAAATACTTATGACTGGACAAAAAAGATGACTTGGTTAATTTTCATCTTGGTCATGATACATATCATAACTCGGACATCCATTTCAAATGCATATCCCAATTTTGCATAGTAGGGTAATGAAAATCCCCGAGGAGAAACTGGACGTATTGTATGTGCCAATTTTCACTTGGCCAAAAAACCTAAGGATATTGCGGTTCTAGTGTCCATGCTTCCAATACCATATTTGAAGCAGTTGTTAAGATCCATTATGATACACAAATGAAATGAGTTCTTTTTAATGGTAAGAAAGGGGCTTTAAATGTAGGATTTTTTCTAATTTTACCCAAGGGCTTTGAATTAGCCCCTCCAAATCGTATTTCTCCTGAGATTAGACAAAAAATGGGTAATATTTATTTTCAGAACTATCGTCACAATAAAAAAAAAATTATTGTAATAGGTCTTGTTCTTGGTGTTGTGAATAGCACTAAAACCCCTCCATTTAACCTCCTATTTGGACACTTTCCTAAAATGGAGCCTCCTTATTTTTGAAACCTAAAGAAAATTCTCATAAGTCCCTTTGACCAAACAAAAGATTCTCCTGGTAACTCGTGATGCCCTTGAAAAAATTGAGAAATTATTCAAAGTGGAAGTCTTAAGAAATTTTCGACAAAGTTCCCTTCAACTCCTCCGAGTTGCTCAGAGGAGCTCCCTTCAACTCTTCCGAATTGCTCAGATGTGTTCCCTTCGACTCTTTCAAGCTACTCGAAGGAGTTCCCTTAAACTCTTCTGAGATGCTCGGAGGAGTTCCCTTCAACTCTTCCAAGCTTCTCGGAGGAGTTCACTTCAACTCTTCCGAGTGGCTCGGAGGAGTTCCCTTCAACTCTTTTGAGTTGCTTGGAGGAGTTCCCTTCAACTCTTCTGAGCTACTCGGGAGAGTTCTTTACAATCGCTCTGATAAAGCAAAGCAAGTTCGGAAAAGTTGTTAAGAAAGCCTCTGAGCTCACCTACTTCATTTAATGTTGATTAATTAACTTTAAGCTATATAAGTGAAATGGGGTTGTGGCTATTTTCACTATACCATTTGCTATTTGTTAGGATATTTAGACACTTAGGAGTTAGTTAAGATCTACTTGGTCTAATGTGTCATTAGGTAAAAGTGTGTTTCTTAGTGTGTTTCTTTAGTATGCATTAGTATGCATTTGTAGTTAGGATATTTGACAGTCACGATATGTTCCTGACATAGAGTGATATGACAGTTCATATTCTCCTCGATCTTAATGGTCGTTGATCTGTGGATTAACACTCGATTGGTCCATGATCTCTATTTAAAGAGAATGGGGGTTCATTTGTCGATGATCGATTGTGAGAAATTCTCTTGTAAAATAGCTTTGTAATCTTTTTCTTTTGCATTAATAAACTGCGCCAAGTGGCCACGTTGGTTAGGGTCGTGAATGTTTCCGCGTAGGGGTTTTACCACGTCAAAACATCGATGTATTGATATTTGATCTAGTTGTGTGAGTGGTTATTGAAGGTGTTCGTCCTCTGTTGGAATACCTGTGTTGTCGAACATGGTATCAAAGCCTGTTTGAAGACCTGCTCTTGTTGTAGATCAAGATCGTGAAGCCGAGTTGCCTCATCTCCATTTTCTGTCATTTTCGTACATTTTTGGGCTAAGAGGATTGTTCCATTGCATCTGAAGCGCTCATTTCAGTCAGGAACACTTTTCGTTTCACTCTAAAAGGTTTATGTTTTCTCAAGATATGGCCACTTCAATCAAATTCAGAGGTATAAAGCCTGAATATGCATTATTTAAATTTTTGCAGAGTATTACTTTGGTTTTATTTCTGTTTTATTTTATTTATTTCGGGGTTGCTACTCTTTTAGATTTGTGTATGCTCTTTGCCCCGCACCTTGTGCGATCTTGGAAAATCAGAAACAGATAGGAAAAACTGCATCTTCCGAGTAAGCTAACCGAGATCTAACCCTTGTTGTCATCGAGAAGCGAAATTTTTTTCTTGTGTGAAAAGAGTTTTTTTTTAGCACGCTCTCCAAGGATGTCTTCCTCAACAAAAACAACCCCAATTCTCTTGCTAAACAATACAATATGTTTTGCTAGACCATTTGGTTAAAAATTGTCTTATTAAGTAAGAGGTTTTGAGTTCAAGTCTCTCTTTTTATTACTTTTTTTGAAAAAGTTCATGCTAAAATTGTAAAGTATATTTCACTTCAAGTATAAAAGTGAATCACTATAAGTAGCTTTAATATTTTATTTTAGAGTTATTTATTTTGCATGCAACTTTTCCTTTATAAAGTAACTTCATTGTAAAAGTGATCTCCACTTCTCTTTATAAAAGTGGGTCACTTCATAAAGCAACTTACACCACCACGCGGTCCTTTGGTTATCGTTTATGCCTTTTTTTAAAAGGGCATAACTCTCACATCCGAAGTTCGTTTTCAGTCCAAGGATGTCTTCCTCAACAACAACAACCCAAATCCTCTTGCTAAACAATATAATATGTTTTGCTAGACCATTTGGTTAAAAATTGTCTTATTAAGTAAGAGTTTTTGAGTTCAAGTCTCTCTTTTTATTACTTTTTTTGAAAAAGTTCATGCTAAAATTGTAAAGTATATTTCACTTCAAGTATAAAAGTGAATCACTATAAGTAGCTTTAATATTTTATTTTAGAGTTATTTATTTTGCATGCA
>ML779015.1:0-30071 GCA_009831015.1 Picea engelmannii | reverse complement strand
TTTCGAGATCTTTCCATCCAAATCATCAGTTTCAGTTTTTAAATATATATTATCTGCATATTTAATATGGATTCTATAAGTAATCTCTTGCTTACCAACACCAACTACTTCCAATGGAAATCCCATATGGAGGATTTATTAAGAAGTAAAGGTTTGTATTGTATTACCTTGGGAAAGGAAACAACACCCATTGATGTTGATAAGAAAGTCAAATGGGATAATAGGAATGACGAAGCACGTGGATTAATCGGAATGTCCGTCTCTCATGATTTAAGGTTCCACCTTCAATCAATTGATCAACCCAAAGAAGCTTGGGAAAATATTGAATCTGTGTTTGATAAACACGATATTATTCGAGCACAACAGTTAGAAAATCAAGTACTGACTTTAAGTCCAAATTATTTGTCTTGCATTGAAGACTATCTATCTAAGTTTAAAACACTCAGAACTTTATGTGAAGAATGTAAGATAAATATAGAAGAAGATTGTTGTATCTATCTTATTCTTTCTAAGCTAGGTAGTCCATATGTTGTGTTTGTATCTACCTTTTATGCCATGCAAGAGACTCTAGGGACAGCTTATAAAAAACCTAGTCTTGAGAACTTTTGTGATGCTTTGATTAGAGAGCAAGATAAGCTTGTACAACTTGGAGTGATCATCACTGTAGGTACCTCCAACAAAGCCTTAGTCGTCCATTAGAAAGATAAACCCAAGAATCCCAAGAAGAAACATCCTTGCCACAACAAAAAGCAATATAAGGGTCCCAAACCCACTCAGACAACTTCCTCTCCTAATGGTGACAAGGGAGAAAAATATAAAAGTAAGAAGACAGATAGACATTGCAACTTTTGTGATAAATATGGTCATGATGAGTCCAAATGTTTCAAGAAGATGGATGCATTAGAAGCATCGATGAAGAAGCACAACATTAGTATTGATTCTACTTCTTCTTCTTCTTCTCATGGACATGCACTTTCTGCTTCTGGTTTCTCCTTCAATACAACTTATCCTTCTTCTTCTCAAGAGTGGCTTATTGATTCTAGAGAATCTTATCATATGGCTAAGGATAGAGACATATTTTATGCTCTAAATGAATGTAACACCAAGAAAATATTTGTTTGTGATTATAGATCTCTTAGTGTTGAAGGATCTGAAATAGTTCAAGTAGAAAACGGTCATTTCAATGATGTATTATGTGTTCCAAGTCTTTCTTGTAACCTTCTATTAGTATATCAAATCACTCATTCAGGTGAAGGTAAAACCATATAGTTTTCACCTCACCAAGTTGTAATCAAGGATCTAAAAGATCCTAAGCATGTTCTTGCAACTGGAATTGTTGATGCTATTACCAGGTTGTACAATTTTGACAACTTTGGGTCATCATCTTTTTCATCAGTTTTTGTTGCTCATAACGATGACTTGAGCAAACTTTGGCATGAGCGGTTTGGTCATCCAAACTATCGCTCATTGCAACAACTATGTAATCAACAGATGGTGACTGGTCTTCCTCTTGTTTCATGCAGAGATGGTGTTTGTGTCGATTTTTTTCTTGGCAAACATCATCGGGATAGTTTTTACAAACATGCCTCTTGGCATGCCTTGGGCCCCTTGCAGCTTGTTCACGGTGATTTGTTTGGTCCACTTTCTTCTCCTTCTTTTTTTGGGTGCAAGTATTTCTTAACTTTCATTGATGACTTTTCCAGACATACTTGGGTTTACTTCTTAAAACTTAAGAGAAAAGTTTTTGAAAAGTTTTTGGCCTACAAGGCCCTTGTAGAAAAGCAATCTGGACATCAAATTCAAAAGTTAAGAACAGATAATGGAGGAAAATATGTGAACAATAATTTTACAAGTTATTTCACTACACAAGGCATCCAAATGCAACACATTGTTCCATATACACCACAACAAAATGGTGTTGTTGAGAGAAAGAACCGCACATTAAAAGAAATGGCTAATTGTATGATCCAATCTAAGGGATTAAGTCTAAAGTATTGGGCGAAAGCAATCAACTTTACAAATTACATATTTAATCACACTCCCACAAAGGCTCTTAAAAATATAACACCTGGAGAAGCTTGGACTAAAATTAAACCAGATGTAAGTCGCTTTCGTGTATTTGGAAGTATAGCATGGGCTCACATTCTCGATGAGAAAAGGAAAGCATTGCAGCCTAAAAGTGAGAAGTGTATATTTGTTGGTTATTCTGAAGATGTCAAAGCTTATAGACTTCTTCAACCACATTGTAATGAAATTATTATTAGAAGAGATGTTAAATTTGATGAAAATCTCCTGGTCTGCGAGCCTAATTCGACAATTGTGCCTTCTTCGGCCTATGAGCCATCTTCGGTGTTTGTGCCTTCTTTTGTTCATATTATGGTTTCTTCTTCAGATGATGACAATGAGGATGAAAATATACCTCCGCCTATTCACCTTCCTCCAGATGAGTCCTTTGAACCTGAACCAACACCAACTCCACTACTTCCTAGATGGGTTCGTTCAACACAAGAAGCAGTTGGTGATATTGTCAGTGATCCTTCAGATCAGCATTGGACACGTTCATAGTTCCAGCGAGCCTCTTCTCTTTTGGCCCAAGTTTCAGAGACTCATGATCTAGAGACATTTGCAGAAGCTTCAGGTCATCCAGATTGGGATACGGCAATGAATGAAGAGTATTGCTCTTTAATGGCCAACGATACTTGGGATCTTGTACCTCTTCCAAAAGGAATAAAACTTTTCATATGTAAATGGGTCTACAGAATTGAGTATGCATTAGATGGAAGTGTTGAATGACACAAAGCTCGGTTAGTTTCCAAATGATTTTCCCAAGTTGAAGGAATTGACTATAATGAAACCCTTTCCCCTGTAGCCAAAATGAATTCCATCCACCTTGTTCTTTCCCTTGTCACCTCACATAAATGGGAGGTTCATCAGATGGATGTTAAATTTGCCTTCTTGCACGAAGATTTGCAAGAAGAAATTTGCATGGAACAACCTCGTGGCTATGTCCAGAAGACTCTATCCTTGTTTGTCACCTTAAGAAATGTCTTTATGGTCTTAAGCAAGCTCCACGAGCTTGGTGTGCCAAAATGGAAAACTTTCTTATTGACACTAGATTCTCTAGATGCCATTTTGATCTTAATGTCTATACCAAGAAAGTAGGAAGCCATCTCATAATCCGTGTCCTTTATGTTGATGACCTTATCCTTACTGGTAGTGACTCAAAAATTTTAAACCATGTGAAAACAAGCCTTAAGAAGACATTTGAAATGACAGACTTAGGTTTTTTGCATTATTTCCTTGGCCTCCAAGTTTTGCAAACCAATGAAGGATTTTTTCTTTCCTAGTCTAAGTATTCTTGTGACCTTCTTCATCGCTTTCACATGGATGATTGTAAACCAACCCCTTCTCCCTTCCAGTCTGGAGTCAAGCTTACTGCCACCTGTACTTCTCCCCAAGTCGATGTCACCCTGTATCGTTAGTTATTTGGTAGCCTCTTATACTTGACTCATACACGTCCTGATCTTTCCTTTTATGTTGGTCTTGTTGCCTGATATATGAAAACATCCCATGAAAGCCATTGGAAAGCAACTAAAAGGATACTTCGCTATGTCTGTGGTACAGTTCAGTTTGGGATACATTACAGTTCAGGGGGGACTCCTTTATTGGTTGGTTTCACTGATTCAGATTGGATCAGCGACCCTGATGATCGGAAGTCTAGTGCAGGTTATGTTTTCAGCCTTGGTTCAGGACCTGTCACTTGGGCCTGTAAGAAACAACAGGCTATTGCACTTTCTTTAGCAGAAATAGAGTATCTAGCAATAGTAAATGCAAGTCAGGAAGTTGTGTGGCTTCGACAGATCCTTTCAGAGTTTGGATTCCACCAGCGGCATCTGACCAGCCTTTGGTGTGACAATCAGGGTGTCATCAAGCTCGCCAAAGACCCATTTAAACATCAGTGTCGAAAGGACATCGAGATACAAATGCACTTCATCAGAAATCTCATTCATGATCAAGTTATTGAAGTGCTCTTTTTCCCTACAGAAGATCAAGTTGTAGACATTTTCACAAAGTCTCTTACAGAAGCGAATTTTTCCAAACTTTGATCTATGTTAGGAGTTCAAAAAGTTGTCATTAAGGGGGGATAGGTTCTAATGCCTCCTCCCTTCTCCTATATGTCACTATTTTAAATCCTTCAATCCTATCCCAAGTTGTTTTTAAGGAGGGATGTTAGGATATTTAGACACTTAGGAGTTAGTTAAGATCTACTTGGTCTAATGTGTCGTTAGGTAAAAATGTGTTTCTTAGTGTGTTTCTTTAGTATGCATTAGTATGCATTTGTAGTTAGGAAATCCGACGATCATGATATGTTCCCGACATAGAGTGATCTGACAGTTCATATTCTCCTTGATATTAATGGCCATTAGTCTATGTCTTAACACCTTATTGGTCCATGATCTCTATTTAAAGAGCATGGAGGGTCATTTTTCGATGATCGGTTGTGGGAAAACCTCTTGTAAAATCTCTCTGTAATCTTTTTCTTTTGCATTAATAAACTGCTCCAAGTGGTCACGTTGGTTGGGGCTGTGGATGTTTCCCCGTAGGTATTTTACCACTTCAAAACATCATTGTGTTGATCTTTGATCTGGTTGTGTGATTGGTTACTGAAGGTGTCCGTCCTCTCTTGGAATACTTGTGTTGTCGAACAATGTTGACTTGACCGGAGAGTTGGATAAACATCGTTGGAGAAAATTATCCATCTCGTTTTGTCCCTCTACATGTGGTAGCAATCAACAGGTGAGTCCATCCCCCCCCTTTATTTTCGATCTTCTTAAACATTAGGATTAGGGTATTTTTCCCCTTTTTCTTTTTGCAAGACTTCAACCCTAACCCGCCTCTATTCCCTTGGATTCTTTCCCTTCATCGCTTCACCATTGTTGTTTAGACTCGCCCTCATCAATGAACTGACCCCTTCAATACCAACAGTTTCCCTTTGTTATAGACTATCCCCAATACCCTAAATTCGAGTTTGGTTTCCATTTTTGTCTAAGGCATGGAATATCGACCTAGATATTCTATGACTTTAAGCTAAACAAATGGTTCCCCTCCATGTTGTGTATTCGTAAATTTTACCCCATGAAATTGTTTTAGTAACTCTTCGATGCATATTGGAGAATCTGATATGCTTGGGAGATTTTTTATTAACTCCTTCGATCTGCTCAGACGAGTTAATAGTGTTACAGAAATATTCCCCTGCGGACAGGTGAATTTTCCCTTGGAGAACAGACCCCTCTACCAAGACAGAAAACTACCATTGGAAACTACCATTCCTATAGATTAACTTTATCCATAGAAAAGAGAGTAAGAGGGATAATATGATGTACCTCACTTTCAAAGTGTGTCCAAGTTTCTCCAATCCGCGAGTTCTGAATAGCACCTGCAATGGACAACAAAAGACAAACGACTATCTCCTACTCTAATGGATTAGACAAAATTGATCTATCTATGAAGATTAAGACAAGCATAGACAAGTACATGTAGACACATACTAGAAGAAAATAGGCCAAGTATATTAATGAGAACTTTAAAAAGGAAACTCACAATCCTCAGATGATGTTGTAGTAGCCTCTCCAAGTCCTCCTCGTCCAACCCTTGCTTGAAATATCCACGATTAGAATAACAATGCTTTGTTGATTATTTTCCTCCTTGTTCACCATGAGAATGCCTCCATTTATATCCTTTGAGAGGCTCAACCTTCTTGGTTATATTTGGAATTATTTGAGGATATGGCTCCAATCATTGTGATATCTCCCTTAGATGCAGCCTAAGGGTTAGATTTGAGCCAAAGCAATTTGATCCATTCATACTTGTCCTTTAGAAGAAAAAGGGATTTCTTCCAAGATTTGCTCAACCAATCTGGTGCTCCCTTACAATGGGAAACAGAGCACTACAACACTCATTGCTAGATAGACAAAGAGCACTAGCGCTCCCTGCATATGAGCAGGGGAGCATGATCTTCCCAAAATTTTCCAAGATGACCAATTCTCATAGAAAAACCTTTGTTCTGACTGTCAGATGATAGGGTTTCATCTTCTAACATGTTTTATGGGTTGTATCAAGTGTTTTCAAGGTGTCATTCGTGATGCAACACTTACAGAATGAGAATGTGATACTTGTGACACTTGCGACAAAAGTGTGACAGTTAACACACTTGCGACAATGAGAATGTGACATTATCGAAGTGGGGAATTTTGATGTGTAACAAATAGTAACTCCTCTGAGCGGATTGGAGGAGTTCTTTGTAAAACATTTGAACACCCTCCAAGATTAACAAAGGATATTATGAGTTCTACTCAAAGAAGTTAATATTAACTCCTCTGAACTTCTCAGAGGAGTTAATATTAACTCCTCCAAAATTCTCGGGGTAATTAATATTAACTCTTCTGAAATGCTCGGAGGAGTTATTATTAACTCCTCCGACTTGCATTTAAAATTGTTCATCTTTCTCAAAGAATTCCCAAGTCTCTCACAATATCAATAGTCAATTGATTGCTATATACAAAGAACAACATGTCATGAATAATTCTCTATGAATTCTTTCTAATGATGAGCCACAAATTTATCATTGTATGCAGGTTCATACATGTCACCATGAAAGAAAGTAGCAATGAAGCCAACAAGAGTTGAAACATCCGACAGCTCTCAACATACATCAGATGCAAAAAGTGTTACGATATACATTAGGAATTTTAAACAAAGAAGGAGAGATTTTGAAATGGGGGGAATTCTATCACATGTTCAAGAAATCAAACTTTTCTACAAAAGCAGAGGACCCAGACGAACTCGAGGCATTTAATAACATCAAAAAGTCAGAAATATTTAGGGTGGAAACACATCTAGCGGTATTCCCTTGTGCAGATGCTATATCATGGATTTTGAAGAACACAGACGTAGACAGCATGTATATATTTAATGCATGAAAGGCTTTGATAGCTTCATTCAGGCCTGATGATCTAGACAAATGTTATCACCTAGAGGCTGGAAACAAAAAGTTAGATGGTCATATCCTTAGCGAGTTGGAGCTCACCCTGAAGGATATGTTCCCCACTTGGTAGAAAGCAGATAAGCAATTCAAATATCAGGTCAAAGGTCGATATCCCACTACCAATCTAAGAATACCCTACCAGTATATGGTAGCCATGTTGTGCAGGTTGTATGGGGAACCAAACACAATGCAATTTCCTTTTTCTTATCTGCCATTAACTTATTTATGTGCAGATGTAGGTGCCTCATTCAACTGGGCAAACATATTGTCTGAGAATCTTAAAAGTGCAATTTCAGTTGTTACACGAGCACAATCGAGCAGCTTCCCTAATTTCCATATGGCTTCATATAGTTTAGACATAATGTGCATAGCTCACAAATACTCGAACATGGGATGGAGTTGGTTTCCCATTGATGTTTCTTTCCATATTTACTGCAAAGTAGTCTGGGAGCACAAATACCAAACATATTATCAAAGGATATGTGAACACTTTCTTGCACCACTATATGAGTTCATTTTTTGCACCTCCCCACCCTGTATGACCAACAAAGCCATAGCAATTATAAGGAAAATTCGGGATTGGTATCTAATGGAACATGGTACATATATCAGGATATATGGTGCAATGAAACTGCCTCACCTACTTCCTAGTTTCATCCTAGATAAACCTGTGCTCCAGGAAGTAGCATATCAAACAATCATACATGGGGTCGGAGGAATGTTGAATAGATCGAAGAAATCCATCTGGCCTCCATTGCCTCTTTTTATTGGAAACTACTTCTTTGAAAACACCAACCAGACCTAGACAGAAGTAGACATCTTTCTCTCCTACCATTTTGGAGAGGAACGATTCAGGAGACATGATCCAAAGAACATGTTCAAAGAGCATCTTCATAGTGTGAGACTCCCTTACGAATACACCACTGAGTTATGGGAAGAAGAAGGAGTACATCAGAATTCAAGAACTTGTGATGAGGTTATTTTTAATAGGCGAGGTCAACCAAGAGGTAGGATTGTGGATGAAGAAGCTGCAAGAGAGGGGGGCAGAAAAGATGCGGAAAGAGATGAAGCTGAGAGATATTCCCCCATATTCCTCTCAACCCATTCAGGTTCTGCAGGAGAAGAAGAAGAAGCACCAACCAAAAAAAAGAGGAGGGACAAAGAGAAGTATTGAAAAAGAAAAATGATGCTAAAAAGAAGCAAAAGTTGGAAGCTGACAAGGCAAAGGCTATTGCAAAAAGTGGAGCAAGAGCAAAAGTGGAAGCCAAAAGGAAAAGGAGTTAGTTGAAGCATCAAAAATAGTGGCAAAACTAGAAGCAAAGGAAGCAACAGATAAATTTGTTGAAGAAGAAAGGTAGAAGAAATAAGCAGAGGATAGAGAAGGAAACATGCACCCAATGGACTTCGATATCCCTGGAATATCCATCGCAAGCCTAGAAATAGAAACAACAATTAGTGTGATGGGTCTCAGGCCTTGGGAACCTTTTCGTTCGACTGAGATATTGGACATCTGTAGTTTCATGTACAATAGAAAAATGGGTTGGATTGTACAAGAAAGGGTTAAAAAAATTCCAGCATCAGAGGGAGCTCATCTATCAGTAGTAACCCAAGTGCTTGTTATAGGAGATGTCAGGGAAAACCCTGTCGCAACAGCTAGGGAAGGATTTGTGTTCATGGGTGCAATTGTAGATAATATGCAAAGGTTGTGCCAACATAACGAGGAGAAGGAAATGAAGATCAAAGAGTTAGAAGAGAATATGTAGCAAGTAAGGATAGATGAGAGAATTCTTCTCAGTTTTAAAACCAACGTGGGAAAAGTGAGAAATGAGATAGAAGGTGCAATCATCGATATGTACACTAACCTGCATCTCTTCCAAAATGTAGCTACAACAGTGATTGTAAAAAAAAATAGGATACAGATGCAGCTGACACAATACAACACTATCCGGGAAGGTATAGCATACATTGATACTTGGATAGCATTAAATATTGATGCGCCTCGAGAATTATACAGACCCTCGAAATCAACAAGGAAGACAGATTTGTTTGTGCTAGATCAAGACATGGTCGACTCCCAATGTTAGACAAACTTGGGAAGAATTTAGTCACGTAGGAATTAGTAAATGCAATTCAGGAAAGTACAAGTAGAATGAAACAAGCAGTTAAAACATAAACTTTCGTCTCAATCGATCTTATTGATCAGCATTTGATACAGATAACGAAGCTTGATACTATGATACAAGATTACATGATAAAATTGGAGAGGATATGAGTGCCTTTGATGATAATGTGGCCATGATCGAAGCAATGGTGGAGTAACTATCTTACAGGAGGATTGAGTCACTTTATAACTAGTTGGAAGTTTGGAGGGCTTATCTCCAAAGTAAAAGATCATAGGAAAAGGACAAACCATTGTTTTCTCTTTTGTATTTTCCTAACCACCTCAAGTTTCATCCTTTTGTGCCACTTTTCATGAGAAAACAGAATGTGAATAGTTTTTAACTTCCTCTTCAAGAGGGAGGAAAAAAGGAAAATAGGAGTTACTATTATTTGTAAAAAAGACACTAGAGAGTCTCAAAATCTAGGACTTTAGACTTTTCTGGCTTTTCAAGAATTGTATAGATCCAATAATTGTTTCAAGAACTTATACAGTGTTAATGAATATTGAGAAGCCCTCGGTGCCGGTATTTTTAGAAGAAATCATGTGTAGAAAATGATTGAAGCTTTGAACTACTTCAAGTGAGGATGTTTGTTGTTTCTTTGGACTGTAAGAATTATTTGTTTGCTATAGACTAATTCTTATGCAATCTTAATCACATTTTTGCAGTATTGGTATTTCTTTGTATATTTCCATGCCTTGAGTTTCGTGAGTTGTTACAGTACATGTTAATGTAAACTAGACTAATATGATTATATACTTTTATATATTATTGCTTCCAATCTTTCTCTTTTTATACAGCTAACTGTGTTAAAGTTGTTTTAAGGTTTGGTTGCATTATAACTCATCGGTTACTTTATCGTTTCTCCTAGCTAGGATAGGTTAGCATAGATTAGTGATAGGTTAGTTGTCTTTACATACATGGTCTTCATCTACATCTCTCAATTGCATCCATCCTCGCATCAGTACATCGAACCTTAACTGGTAACAAAAAATCAAAGTTAGCAATAATGGCAGCCGGGCCAAATTCTGGATGGGACTCCTAAACCAAACGGTGTATATTCTAATTGGGACCTTATACCGGGGAGTACCCCTTGTTGTTGTCGAGAAAATTTGGATCCCTCAACAGAATTGGTGCTAGAAGGAGGGACATATTTTATGGCTTACATACATGACTTAAACAATAACCGAAATCAACCTTCAACGAGTTATACCAGCTCACAACCCACTTTATTTCCTTGAACTGAGTCTGAACAAGAAATTATTTATGAAGACTTGAAGGCTAATTTTGAAGTGCTTCTGGGAGTTCAGAAATACATTATGAAACCTAGTTCTTCATACCTCGAGAAGAACTTCACAAAACTCGTAGAATCACTCATGCTTACGCAAAATTACTCAAAAAATTACCCATAGCTTCTGCACTTCCTAGAAGAAAAGCTACCCGTGTAGAATGTCCTAACACAGATCCTAATTTTTACATCGACTTTGTAGACGATCTTATTGAAACTGCATTACACGAGGTTCCAATACCCTTAAGTAGAGTTGTGCATTTCCTCACCGAACCTGAAGAAGAAGAATTTGAAGTTGAACAACCCGAAATCACCTTAGAACAAATAATGGGAGAAACTAGGAACCACAGAGAGGTCATACCACGATGGAGAACCCAAGCAGCTCTAAATATGCTTGGCAAAGTTCATGAAATGTCAAGTAAATTCAATAGACTCCTACCTAAATTTGATCGTGACAAACCCAGATCCCCGAAAGATCATATAAATCATTTCTTTTTGGCCATATGTCTTCTAGGAGTACAACATGAAGATGTAGTATGTAGGTTATTTCCTTATACTTTTTCTAGGAAAGCCTCTACTTGGTATTTCATCTTACCTGACGGATCAATTACAGACTTCGACAATTTCGAAAGGCTCTTTATGAGGAAGTTTGGAGAAAGAAAAAAAACTACATCTCTACATAATGAGCTAGGAGCCATCAGAATGGACAAAAGGGAAAGAGTAAAATATTTTAACCAAATATTTCTAAATGTATTGATTAAGTTTCCCCATGAGGTAGCTCCCTCTCAATCTTTAGCCATTAAATATTATACAGTTGCCTTAACCCCATCCATCGGATTTTTTGTAAAACGATCTAACAGAAACATTGGCACTAAACTTTGATGAAGATGAAACTGTGGAAAGAGAATTGTTAGCATATGACCAACATCCTCGTTATGAGGAAACTAAGTTGGTTGGGAAGAAGCCATTGTTATTAACTAAACCACCTGACAAGGAATCCAGGGATATTGATAATCTGGTTAAAATGGTTAAGAAATTATCAAATGAAGTGGTGGAATTAAAAAATATTGTTGGTGAAGGACCATCCAAACCCCGAAAATTTCGCCCATTTTTCAAGAAACCAGACAACCCACCACAACCACCAGAACCCTTACACATGGCTTTCAATCTAGATAGTTTCAGTAACGATAATTTTTTCTCTTACCATCAACAAAATCATCCTGAACGAATGTGTCCTCAGTGGATCAACTCTATGACATTCGTAATAAATCAGTTGTTAGATCAACAGAGTTTAGATGATGAAATTCATGCACCATCTCCTTATGATACTACTAATGAAGCACCCCTACAATTAGATATTCCCTTTTGGGACTAGTGTGTGGAATCTGATGATGAACAAATCAAGGAAATCCTTGTCGAAGATACTCAAGTTGTAAAATTTTCTACCTTGAAAGGTTATAATTTGCGCAATAAAGGTTCTACAATCTGACACTCCATCTCTCAAAGGAGAAAACATGTCTCTCAGAAAAATAACACCTCCCCCTATCCTCCCAAAACCAAGCAATACAATTCTAGAAAAAACTAATAATAAAAATAGCAAGAATGTTGTAGCAAATAAAGATCAACCAAGCACATCTAGCATTGTTGAAAATAATGAAAAAGTGATACAAGGGAAACCTGGGAAAGTTAATAATGATTCGAATTCACACGCTCTAGATTATAATGTATTAGAAGACATGAATAAAATTAAAGCTAATATCTGCATGTTCAATATTTTCTCTCTTCAACAATAACATGAACTTCTACATAACGCTTTCAAACCCTAAGAGACTCAAACAGAAACTATTGCAGCTACTGAAATCTTAGTCTCTGGAAATAATATACCAGAAATCCACAAGGTAGAAATAATATCTGCCATAAATGCAACTAGCACACGTGCTTTTTCGAAATCGCAGATACCACCTTTCTTGCTCACTTATGAAATTTTCAATTTCAATGTTCATAATTGATTAGCAGATTCTTATGCTTCTTCTAACATCATGCCTTTTTTTGTTCTCCAAAAGATAAATGTTGTCCCACAAATAACAAAAACTAGGATTATCCAGCTAGACAGAATAGATGTTAAAGTGAAAGGGGAACTCATGGATGTGTTAACTAAACTGTCATCTGATCCAAGAGTTCATCATACTATAGACATAGTTGTGGTAGACATCCCAGAAAGTTATGGTTTTCTCCTAAGCATAGATTGGTCGGCCAAACTCCAAGGTTATTTCGCTACTGGTTGGTCTCATCTGTGGTTTCCCTATAAAGGTAAAGCGAATCAAATCTGGGTCAATAGTGAATCACACATGAAGCACACAGTGACAGAATTAGAAGGTAAAAATGAACTTGTTATCTTTGCTCATTCCATCCTAGGAAACTATTTTTTTGAGACTGATTATGGTTGTTACACAGCTCAAACTTTTGAGATACCATCTAAACTACAATCAAGCCTCTACTAACAAGAACATAATGGTGCATGTACCGTACTTACTAACTTAGGATTTATTTTGACTAACGAAACTAACGTCCCAAACATGTGGACCATGTTCTTTGACGGTTCTAAAACTCAATATGGAGCCGACATTGGATGTGTATTGATCGACCCCAGTCAAGGAAAAATGCTCATATCATGTCGATTAGAGTTCGAATGCACCAACAACATTGTTGAATATGAAGCCTTAGTGAAAGGTCTCAAGAAGGCCATTGACCTCGAGGTAAAACATCTTAAAATGTTTGGTGACTCGGAGATTATTGTTCGACGGGTAATAAATACTATCCATTGCCTGTCTCTTCATCTAAAAGCTTATCAGCAAGAGGTATGGAATTTGCTTTATTCATTTGATGCATTTAATATTAATTCTATACCTCGTGATCAAAATGTAGACGTTGATATTTTGGCCAATGCAGCAACTAGGTTTATTCCTCCTGACGATGGTTTTTTAATTGAATAAATGTTTAGTCCATCAGTTTTGACCGAAAATAAAGGTAGCGCTGGGAGTTTTTGTTTGCCTGCAAATAGCTAACAAGGGTTATAGGCTCGGACCTTGGCGTTAATGTCTGAGAAAAGTTTTGGCCAGTAATACCCAGCCCTCAGAATTTCGTAAGTTGTGGCCCTCCAAGCGTGATGTCCTCCACACACACCTTTGTGAAATTCACTTATAACCCTTTCTGTTTCCGATTCGACTAAGCATATTAACAAGAAACCGAGTGGGTCTTTCCAATATAGTTGATTTTCAGCAATACAATACTTAACCGCATGAAGCTTTAAAGTCTTGGCTTTTGATGGCGATACTTCACTACGGCATATTAGAGTCAGCAGGTAGGATACTATGTTTATGTACCATTCTGATGATACGAACTTCTCCTCGATCTTAATTGTATTTGTTCATTCATCAAGCTCGTTTATGTTCATGTCTTCCTCACATTCCTGCAGGCATTTTATATCCAGAGCTCTGAGATTTGATTCAACCAAAAGTTTGGCCAGGCTTTAGAGGTTTAAAGGGTTAAAGTGAAAGCTCTCGATGAGGCGAATGCCAAAAGATTAATTAACATTTAAAAAGGCCTGATTAATTAAGCTAAGCCAGCATTGCCAATGTTTTAATACAAAAATTAATATGCACAGTCTACGAGGCAATTTTAAACTTTCCTTGCGCCAACTTGCATTACAAACTATCAAAATCTAGGACATTAATTGGAAATAAGGCAAATCGACAAGTAAGGATTTGGTTTTTATTGCTAAATTTATATTTAAGAATGATTTGACCATTATGTTCCTAAGGATGACCTAGTTTTAAATGGTCGAAGGCATGGATCTTTTATTTGTTGTCACAAATTTCATTTCTATTCTACGCAGAGCAAACCTTTCTCGAGCGAACTAATTTATGTATGTATACATATTGTTATCGCAGGAGAGCTAAAGTAAAATCCCTCGCCATGGCCCCGCGAAAAGCATCTAAAGCCACTGTTGAGGTTTCAAGACAAGGTTCAGACAACGTTTCTAATACTTCACCTCGAAGTGTCGACTCTATCAAGACCTGGTCGTATATTTATGAGGTTCTACAGTCTGAATTGGTCGATGTTTCGGATGATTCCAGTGAAAATGAAAAAGGCGACCTGATCACCAAATATAAGATTGTTGTCCAAGCTCAAATGCATAAAGTAGCGGCTAGGCCACGTCTGCTCCCTTACTACAATATGGTCTGGTGGGCATTAGACCATGTAGATATACCAACCAGAACCATCGTCAACAAGCAGAGAGTCACTATTGGGACTTTCAGACTCGAACAATTGCAGGCTATGTACAAGTTTCCCACCATGTCAGACTTAGTATACAATCCCGAATTCCTGGAAAATTTTAAACAGAAAGAATGTGTGCAATACGACAAGAGCATGTCCAGTTTAATCAAAGATTGGGTTTCACACCCTGCGAAGTTCAGGGTGGACAGTGATGGTATATATTCAATATCTTCTCTGGAACCACAGTTCAAATATGTAGCTATGATGACCTGCAGATTATATGGGAGAGAGGACACTACACATTTTTTCCTTCAGTGGGTGCCTCTAATCCATTCAGTCGCCGAAGGTTGTTCCTTCGATTGGGATAAACTATTGTCTGATAGTTTGACCAGTCGAGTTATAGAGTATCAAGAGCAGAAGCAGAGTGGAAAGATCGCTTCATTATTTATGTCCACGTATATCATGGACGCCGTATGTTTTCTGACGCCTTTTCCCTTAATGAGTTGGAGCTGGACTCCATCGGAAGCTGAGCCCATCCACATCTACCATTCAAAGTTGTGGGAAGACAAAGCTTCAGATTTTGTATATGAAATCTTTAACTGGGTAATGGTACCATTGCACGTCACTATCTTCGGCCACCCGCCACCCAAGATCTCCGACAGTATCACGGTAAATCTGAGCAATATAGCCGATTGGTATGTAGAAGCGGAATTTTCATATCTCAGGGTTTTCGACACCTTTGTTCCACCAAATGMCTTACCAAAATTCATACCCGATAGGCTGGCTTATCGTGAGATTTCCAGGCAAACCATAATTGGTGGCGTAAGTAAGGAACCTAAGGGATATTCTAAGAAGGTATGGCCACCTTTTCCTATTCATTTAAATTCCTATTCTTTGTTAGATTTCGGGCATGCTAAAGCTGAGGCAGTAGCCCTGGAAGACCTGAAATTGGTTCATGTCGAATTCAAGAAGCACGATCCACATAGGGTCGTAAGTAACCACTTAGCCAATTGCGGGCTTAAAAGGTTTGAGCACGAAATTTCACCCTCGGATAACATTTTCCGAGGCACGAGATCTTATGCCGAGGTGTTGGCTCGGATACAAGCCCTGGCACCTGAAGAAAGGGCCGATGTTTTAAAATTCCAAGAACATCGGCGGAGTTGTCTTCCCCCAGTATTGCAGGGTGAGAATCCAATAACAGCAGAAGTGCAGCAAAAAGAAGTCGAAGGCTCAAAAGATTCAGCACCCAGACAAGAAAAACACCAGGACAAGGAAGAGCAAACTAGGAGCCCGAAACCAGAAATGAAACTCCCAATCCGCCGAAAAAGCAGACTCCAGTTGCTGCTCCAGGCCAATCAGCTAAGCAAATCGGAGATCCCATCGCCTCCATTACTCCCTTACAGTCAACTCAAGGGAACATAGACGCAGGGTGGATTTTCAATGAAGAATTGAGACCTATAAGGATGGAAGAGCTCCCTCCAAATGAGTTATTTTTTGATAAAAAGAGAAAAGTTGTGGTAAAAAGAGAATTCTATCAAGAAGCAGGATCAACGGCCAAGAAATTTAATGTGTTGACCAACGGGAAAGATATGAAGAAAGAGGAGTTTGTGACAGAAATAGTCGGGACATTAGGAGCGTTTTCTACAGCAAACCAATTTTCAGTCGGGGTTTTGAAAAATCAGCTGAAGCAAAAAAATCGCCTCATCAAAACCTTAGAAGCCAAACTAGCCACAGCAAAGGAAACTGCCAAGGACCAGGCGAACACAGGAATAGAACAAGCAAGAGTGGTCGATAAAAAGGAAATCGAGTTGCTCAAAGCTAAGCTCGAACAAGCAGAGCTGGTAGCTCAGACCAGTCAAATACAAGTAGGACAGCAAAGAGACTTGATAAGGGAGCTACAGGCTAGATTAGAGTTTGTCGAAAGCCAAGTTATAAATATCGGGATATTCCAATCCCAGGCTATGGAGATTCGGAGCAGATTTTCTGCAGCCCAGCGAAGTTTTCTTGCCAAGGTAAAGACGATTCGAGACAACTGTCTGCTTATTGATCAAGTATTGGAAAACTTATATGTCAGAGAGAGAGAAGCTGGAGCGGCTTGAGTCACATTTCAAGAGGCTATAATAGCTACAACAAACAGGGAATCGGCAAGTAGTTCCGAGTTTTCCATTTCGGAACAGACCCGAGGTAATATTTTGTTGAAAGAATGGGAACGCAACATATCAGAAGGCAAATTGCAATCCAAGAGGGCAAGGAAATCCTGGGAAGAGGCCTTCGGTTCTATAGATGGAAATTTGTTAGGCATTGATAGTGAGAGTGATGTTGAGACGTTGAACCAAATGAATATAGCGAAATTCTCGCTTGATATAAATGAGAGAGAAGAAAGAGATTCGGCTGAAATATCACAAGTAACTCTGGCAGACATAGTTCAAATAGATAAATGGATTATTAAACCAAATGTGTGATTATGCACTATCGACACCCTAGACCAACAGATGGAAGAAAGGTTACCACAATTAGTCAGAGATTGCTATATTCTTGAGGCCAATTGTCAAGTGGAACCTTCTAGGTTGATATCTCGGCTGGTGGAAAAATGTGTCACTTGTACCGAGCATGCAAAGGGGCAAGCTTCTGGCACCAAATAAAGACAGAGATAAAGAAATGAAACGATTGATCTCCTTGTTGTAACTGAAAATCCTGGAACGATTGAGATTCCATCATATGTAAATCTGTATAAATATACAATAGAAGGAAGGAACAATGGCTGGACCTTTTTGGGTCGATTATAATAGAGATTTTTTCTCCCTTGAGAGTTAATACAAAGAAAATCTGAAGATTCTCGATTCCATCACGACTGTGTTATGAGTTTGTTTCCTTGTATTTCATATTTTATTTCATTTCATATATATATCTGATGAAAGCTTCATTATAATTTAGTACAACCTCTACTATAGTGAATAAATTTTAGTTTTCTATATTGTTTACCATTTTTCCTCTGTACCGTCTATCAGCAGGTATAAGACCAGTGAACATTTTAGATTTCTATATATATTTTATGCTTCACCAGGTTATTTCTTTATCTTTTTCTTCTTCTGTTTATAAGTGAGATTCTCCCTTGATAGGAGCCTTACATGATAGACATCTTAATGTTTTTCTTATACCTCATACACATTTATTAAAATATAACTCAGTTACGGGAAAGGGCCTTTGGTTTGCACCCTATTTTCACTATCGAAGCTATAAACTCTCCTTTATACGACCGAAATCGAGACAACATCTAAAAAGTTCTTTGAGATTTTCTTATCATTATGTTCCTCTATGACTGTCCCTGTGACAAGACAGCCTAATATTGAACCCGGACTATCAAATCAAACACATATTGCCTTGAATCTTTTTGATACTATTCTTAAAATAGCCACTACCCGAGTGGAACTTGAACGTTCGTGGGTAGCGATTGAAAGGGACATAAACATCCAGGAACAGTTGGAAGCTAGACAACAACCTAGAAATCAGCCCTAGCTTCCCTTGCCGAAGGTTGACATTTCTTCCTTCTCTACCCCTTACTCACTTTCAGATGCCTAGACATTGTACTTCTAAGCCTTAAGTATAGACTCTGGAACAACATCTTTTTGGCACCGTTGTCGAGGACTAAAGTTACAAAATCTTTTTCCCTGGGAAAACGACATTTTTCGTTGAAAATGCCACTCTTTGATAGTGAACAAAGAGTGCACACCTTTTAAAGGCTTTCCAATCTTTCACTTGGCGACTCCACGATTAATAAGTTGGCATCTGGACGAAGGAATACCAGGCAAAACCCGGATGGTAAACAGACCACACCCGTTACCAATCCTAAGAAGATTTTAAAGGCGAGAGGCTCTCTTAAGCCGACCCCTACAATCTATCATCTTAAATACCCACAACTGAAGACCAAGAGTTCTTCTGAACCTTCAACTTCACGCAGCCCTCTTTTCAACACTAAGGATCTAACATCAAACTGCTTCGAAGTTAGAAGTGAAACCCGTCCGATAACCTCTGTAGTACACAAAGGAAAAAGTCATGTAGAAAATTCATCTGTTGTTGATATATCGTCAACTCTTCAGTTAAATTTCGCGACCTCACCCAGTCTCGAAGAATATTTCACACATCCAGTTTCAACACCCATTGGTTCACCTGACTACATCTCTTGCAAGTCCGAAGAGCCAAGCCCTCGCATGCCTTACCAATCATCCTCGGATTTTTCGCCCCACGAAGAAAGTAAAGATTCACTTTTAATATTCCAAAACCCCCTTTACAACTTTCCATTAATATCGATGGCAGCCACCGGAGGAGGTGGTGGGGGTCCTCCTGGAGGAGGAGGTGGGGGTGCTCCTGGGGGAGGAGCTGAAGGTCAAGGGCTTGCCCCCCCTCCCAGAGTGTTTGCTAAAGTGGTAGCAAGATACGCTCCTTTGGTATTGCCCGTTGCTTTGCACGACCTTCCCAAAAATTATATAAAAAAATTGCCAAAATTCACTAGGGAAGGAGATCTGACCGCAGTCGAACACATAAATTTCTTTGATCAATTCGCAGACATTCTAGGTCTCGAACATGAATATGTGTATTCGAGTCTTTTTGTCCAAACCTTCGAAGGTCAGGTCTGAACTTGGTTTCGGAGTCTACCTGCAGGATCTATCTTGTCCTATGACACCTTAAAAGATGCTTTCCTTAGATAATGGGGTGAAAGAAAGGACCACCTATACTATTTAACCGAGTTTGGGTCTTTAAGAAAAAAGAATCCAGAAACAGTTATGGAGTTTATTCAAAGATTCAACAAGTTGTATAACAAAATCCCAGCCAAGGTTAAAACGTCCCAACCCGCAGCCAAAGTAACTTTCGTGAGGGCTTTCGAACCAGATTTTGCACTTCTTTTACGAGAAAGAAGGGGAGATACTCTAAACCAAATGCAATATGACACTATAGAAATTGAGTCAAATATGATGGCTTCTAGTAAATTAAAAGCTAAAGTAGAAGCGGGAAACCGAGAAACTAGACGCTTTAGAGAACAAGCAGGGCCATCGGGTTCTAATAGATACACAGATGACAAAGTAGACGATATGGCCAGGATAATTAAGGAACTGTCTAATAAGATATCCAGGATGGAGCTAGAACTGGCCAAAGCCGATTCTTTCGCCAAAAAGGATTTTAGGAAGAATCCCAATCCCCCAAATCAGCAAAGACAGATAAAAAATGAAGATCAGAAAATAACTCCCCTAAAGAATGAAAATTTTATAGGAGCGAATGATCTCCAAGATTTCAGAGATTTGGATGATGATGTCACGAACTTGGGTGATGACTACACACAACCTTATCTGACTAGAGAGGATTATGAAAAATCTCTAAACACTCAACAATCGTCTATTGAGGGTGAAGAAAGAGATTATAATAACCTTTGTAGTTATCAAGAAGAAACCGATATGATAATGGCCGAGGTCCAACCTAGGTATAACTTGAGATCTAAGGGTAAGCCTATTTCAACTACTCAACCTAAGAAAATTCTCCCAAGAGGTCAAACTTATGAGCCTACCCCAGAAGAAACCGTGTTACCTAACAACAAAATGAAAGTAGTGAACGTGCAAGAACCCGAAGTGGAAAAGGTTGAGACTAAAACACAGGAAACCGAAGCAGCGAATACAAATACACCTTTAACCAAGATCATGAGTAATAAGGTAGTCCAGACAAATAAGTTGGAAAAGAAGGATTCGAAAGTCCCAACTAGAGAAACAGACAAGGTGAGAGGAGTTTTCAGTTTCAAAAACGAGATAAATAAAATTAAGATACCAATTCCTCTGGTAGAGTTAGCGAAAAACCCAGTTTATCGAAAGCAGATTACCAAAGTGATAGGCATTTCAGATCTAGAAAGCTAATCTGACATTTTGAACCTAGAAGATGATAAGCCCAACATCACTTTTGGTCCACATTTTGAAGGAGCCAAAGACACTGTTGCTCCCTTTTATATCACCTTAAACGTGTACGATCAACTGCTACATAATTGCATGCTAGACTCCGGAGCCTCACATAACGTGATGCCTAAAATTATTATGGACAGATTGGGTCTCCAGATCACCAGACCTTACGAAGATCTTTACTCATTTGATTCGAGAAAAGTTAAGTATATGGGAATGATAAAGGATTTAGTAGTCACCCTGGCACAGGTCCCAATTAAGAGCATCTTGATGGGTGTGGTCATTGTTGATATTCCCCCCAAGTACGGCTTATTGTTGTCTAGGTCATGGGGAGCCAAGATGGGGGGTTCTCTTCAACTAGATATGATGTATGCCACGATTCTTGTGTTTGGTGGGCAATTTACTCGATTGTACAAGGAGACGAGGTTAGCATATACAGTAAGCGACCCTCAAAATCCGAACAATTTCCCTATTTACATTGCAGATCAAGATTTAGGAAATTGTATCTTATCTTTTGACGACGGTTTAGATGGTTTCACAGAGGAAAACGATATAGAGCATGAAGAGTCAAGTTACATGACTGAGGATATGTGTAGCACTAGTATATGAAAAATGTTTTTTTACGATGCCTTGTCTTGCGAAGGGGCTGGTGCAGGAGTGCTTTTTGTGGCACCTGAAGAAAGGTTCGTTGTCCCTTTTTCTTACAGACTACAATGGGATATAGATTATACTAACAATGTATGTGAATAAGAAGCCTTGGTCTTAGGATTAGAGGCTTCCAGGAGGCTAAAAATAAAAAACCTAGAGGTATACAGAGATGCGGAGTTCATAGTCAAACAAATAAATCGACAATACCAAGCCAAGCATCCCAGATTAAGATCATACAGAAATTGTGCCTGGGATCTAATGGAAAACTTTTTCTCGTCTGTAAATGTCCACTTCATCCCACGCAGAGAAAACTTACAGGCTGATGCATTAGCTAAAGAAGCTTCAACTTTCACTCCTCCTACAACCTTTAAATTGAAGTATCACATAGAGATAAGACACAGACCATCTATACCAGATAATATCCAGCACTGGCAGGTTTTTGAGGATGATGAACAAATTAAGAAGTTTCTTGAAGCAGTAGGTGAATTTTCCGAAACTCACGTGGATCAAGAAAATCAGAATGACCATATATGGATCATGCAAGAAGGGGAGGACCCTCAAGCTTTCCAMGACAAAATAGCAAATCATCGCATGTTGGTCCTAAAAAATAACCAAATTCTGAAAGGACTGATCCCTCTGGAAAGACTGTTTGATCAAAACGACATACCTGTAAAATCCACCTTACAACCCCAACCAGAAGAGGTTGAGGACTATGACATAGGAACCAAAGAAGAATCCAGAATGGTTAAAATATCCAAACTACTCCCCCCTGAAATAAAAGGCAAGTATAAGGACCTACTCAGACAATTTAAAGACATTTTCACCTGGTCTTACGACGATTTAAGAACCTACGACACTACTGTAATCGATCACAAGATACCTCTAAAGCCTGGGGTCAAACCCTTTAGACAAAAGCTTAGGAAGATCAACCCCATTTTATTTCCTATGGTCGAGAGAGAAGTGAAGAAGCTTTTAGAGGTGAAAATGATAGTACCTCTGAGATATTCCGACTAGGTGGCAAACCTGGTCCCGGTCAGAAAAAAGAGTGGGGAAATTAGACTGTGCGTGGATTTCAGAAATCTAAATAAGTCCTCTCTTAAAGACAACTATCTACTGCCTAAAATGGATCATGTGCTAGAAAAGGTAGTTGGGGCAAATAGAATGTCTATGATTGACGGTTTCTCTGGATATAATCAAATTGCCATGAATGAACAAGATAAAGAAAAAACAACTTTTACTACCCCTTGGGGTACGTTCATGTATGATAAAATGCCTTTCGGTTTGATGAATGCAAGAGCCACGTTCCAACGCACTATGGACATCGTTTTCATCGGAGAGAGGGATAAGTTTGTAGTCATCTATCTCGATGATTTAACGGTTTTCTCCAAATCCGACGAAGAGCATTTGGTACATCTTAAACAAACATTCGAAAAATGCCGCAAGTTTGGTCTGTCCTTAAACCCCAAGAAATCACACTTTGCCATGCAAGAAGGTAAACTTTTGGGTCATATTGTATCTAAGGATGGAATTAAGATTTATCCTAAGAGGGTTGAAGCGATAGACACTATAAACATTCCTAGAAATGTAAAAGAAATTCAATCTTTCTTAGGAAAAATAAATTGTCTACGAAGATTTATCCTAAATTTCACTGAAATTGTAAAATTGATCACAGATATGCTGAAAAAGAACAGCGAAGTAAAGTGGACAATAGAGGCCAAAGCGTCGTTCGCACACATTAAGAAATTCATAGCCAAGGCACCTATATTAGCAAGCCCCTACTATCTAAAAGAATTTCTTATTTTCTCGTTTGCCTCCGAACACACAATTGTTGTGGTGCTCCTCCAAAAAAATGAAGAGGGTTTCAAACAGTCGATCGCCTTTTTCAGCAAGAGCCTCAGAGATGTAGAACTTAAATATGATATAATAGAAAAACAAGCGTACGCCATGGTAAAAGCACTGAAGGCATTTAGAACATATGTATTACACTCCAAGATAATCACGTACATACCTACAAATTCTGTGAAAGATATTTTGGTACAACCAGATAGCGATGGGAAAATAGGACGATGGCTTGCCAAGATTCAAGAATTTGACCTGGAAATCAAACCTACTAAACTGGTAAAGGGACAAGGCCTGGCCAAGCTTTTGGCTTAATCAAATCTCAGAGCTCTGGATATAAACTACCTGCAGGAATGTGAGGAAGACATGAACATAAACGAGCTTGATGAACAAACAAATACAATTAAGATCGAGGAGAAGTTCGTATCATCATAACCGTACAGAAACATAGTATCCTACCTGTTGATTCTAAAATGCCCGAGTGAACTATCGCCGTCAAAATCCAGGACTTTAAAGCTTCATGCGGTTAAGTATTGTATTGCTGAAAATCAACTATATTGGAAAGACCCACTCGGTTTCTTATTAATCTGCTTAGTCGAATCGGAAACAGAAAGGGTTATAAGTGAATTTCACGAAGGTGTGTGTGGAGGACATCACGCTTGGAGGGCCACAGCTTACAAAATTATGAGGGCTGGGTATTATTGGCCAAAACTTTTCTCAGACGTTAACGCCAAGGTCCGAGCCTATAACCCTTGTCATCTATTTGCAGGCAAACAGAAACTCTTGGTGCTACCTTTAGTTCTGGTCAAAACTAAAGCCCCTTTTCAACAATGGGGGCTAGATTTTATAGGAGAGATTAATCCACATTCTAGTGCCCAACACAAGTGGATCTTAACTACCACAAACTACTTTACTAAATGGGTGGAAGCTATTCCAACCAAAAGGGCAACTGACTCGGTGGTAATAGATTTCTTAGAAGACAATATCTTGTCAAGATTTGGCTGCCCCCGAAAGATAGTCACAGATAATGCCCAAGCTTTCAAATCTATGGCTATGATCAGCTTCTGCCAAAAGTATAATATCATTCTTGGCCATTCTATAGCGTACTACCCCCAAGGAAATGGACTGGCCGAGTCGTCTAACAAGAGCCTGATCATTATAATTAAGAAACTGTTGGATGAAAACAAAAAGTCTTGGCATGTGCATTTAAAGTATGCCTTGTGGGCGAATCGCATAGGCACTAAAAAGTCTATCGGCATTTCCCCTTTTCAGATGGTATATGGGACAAATGTGGTGTTACCTATAAATTTAGCACTCCTCGTGATGAAATTGTAGCAAGATCATAAAGAAGAACCTAATCATGTCACCAGGAGGATAAACCAGCTAATCGAGGTTCAACAGCACAGGGTCGAAGTAGATGAAAGGTTGCAGAAGTATCAAGATGACATGAAGGCATTATTCAACCGTAGAGCAAAGGACAGAGATTTCCTCCCAAGTGATTTAGTATTAAGGTGGGATGAAAGGAGGGAAGAAACAGTGAAACATGGTAAATTCGATCACCTCTGGTATGGGCATTTCAGAGTCTCGACTCTCGAAGGAAAAAATTCTTTCCTACTAGAAAATCTAGACGGTGAAATCCTCAACGCCCCTGTCAACAGGCGTTACCTAAAGCATTATATGACATAAGCAGTCGCCAAAAAAAAAAAAATGTGTATATTTCATATATAGAATTTTTTTATGTATATATATTTCATTACGCATTGCTATTTTGATTTTCTTTTCTTTTCGTAAATTTTCGACACCTTTCAAAAATCCTTGATAACCTTCATATTTCCCTTTTTACAGGATTCCAGCTGCAAACAAAACGAGCAAGAGAAGTAAACAGAAAGTCATGTATCGGAAAATAAATTGGCTTAAACAGGTGATAAAAAAGATTTTTGATAGTTTGGAAAGAAAATGAAACAGTAAGATAAAGGTGAGAATTCCTAAAAGACTTGTTTTGAAGGGTTCTCAAAGGAAACCAAGATAACCCCATAAGAATACGGCAATATCATCTGAAATAAAAATAAAGGAACATTTCCATGGTTAAGCGTTTACGAAAGAATAAGACGAAATGAATAAGTCACCCAAAGTAAAACACCCCCGAAAAGATTTTCAAGAGTCAATTTTGATTTTTGACCACTGTTTTTCAGTTCGTAGATCTCTATCTGTCACCCTTTTCTGTTTTTGGGTTTACCTTTTGAAAATCCAGCATCTTTCCGGTTTCACATACGTAGGGAGAAGGGATTACTTTTTAACCTCGAAAGCTTCAAAGAAGATTGTGAAAAGTAAGTTGGTCTTCACAACTCCTCAGTTCCTTACTAAACAAAGTGACGCCTAAGTGATCCTGACTTTTCTAGGTTTTTCAACAATTTCGGAGGATTGAGGCTTGCTCAAATAGAAAACTCCAAAAAAATAATTTTTCCCTTTCTCCCTGCGAATGAAGGTGTTGTGAAAGTTAAGGGAAGTTTGGTACCGAGTAATCAAAGTAAGTTGGCATACCTAAATGCAAAATATTACACAGATATTAGCCCTCATACAAATTGATTGCCCCCACTTCGCGCTATAAAAAAACAAATTATAAGACAGGTGGTGAAAGGAAATTCAGAAATGATTGCCCCCATCTAGTCCAAAAGACGATGAAAGGAAATTCATAAATGATTGCCCTCGTCTCAGCATTTAAATGCATAAATATATTCTGAAGTGGTGAAAGGAAATTCAAAAAAAAGGGCCAGATAACTTCACCGGGGTACTGAACAGGCTCGCTGGCAGTGAAGCAATATCTGAGATATCTGTAAGGCTGTTATACATGAATATCACTCTGCTCTGGTAACCAATTTTTTCAAAACCCGATCTACATCCCAAGTTTAGACAGGGCTTCCTGATTAAAAACATATAATTTGTTTCTTTTGATGCAAGCCGATAGCCACAAGATCTGTTGGGTCTCCTAGAACTGTTTTAATTGTCTTAATGCAGACTTGAATTCAATAACGAGAAGGAGAAAGTCGTGAAAGGGACTACAGCTAAGTTTTAAAAGTATTTGAATTTGAAAGGCTTTTCGAAAGTAAAAAAAGGAAGTCCCTTTTTACCTTCGGTAGCTTGTTCTAAGGAACATCTTCGCTGGATTGAAGCCATTGACTCCATTTACCCAATATAGGAACGTGGTCTACTGTTCTTCCCGTCTTGCAGAAAAACGGGATCCCTAGCTGGAGCCTATGTTGGAGCCGCCTTTGTTTTTTAGCCTTTTTTAAATTTTATATCTTAAATGTTGGAAATCGAAAGCTAGTTTTGGTATTTTCCCTTATCTTCCCCAAAATCTCAGAAGTCTCATCACGAAAGTAGCGATGGCTATCATACTCTTAAGGCATGATTTATTTATTTATTTTATCGTTTAAACGAGTCTCTCATTTTCTACCTCGGGATGTCACATGTCAGAGGTTATAGATCACATAGTTTACAAGTCCCGAGGGGCGAAATGGCGAAATAGTCTTAAAAAGTTTACCCAAATTAGTACCGAGAGAAAAGATACTCTAAACCACAGTTAATCATTATCAGGATTTCGTGTCTCAGCGTTTGCTAGCTCCAAAATTCTTACCATCATAACCCCGACAGCCGAAAATGCAAGATTCTTGTTTTAGTAACCCAGGTTAATGATTAAGGTAAAAAGCTTGATCGTGGTTAAGCTCTGTCGGGAATTCGCAACTCGGCATGTTTTCCCTCAAAAGCTATACAGTCTAAATTGGTAGATGTTTCGGATGATTCCAGTGAAAATGAAAAAGACGACCTGATCACCAAATATAAGATCGTTGTCCAGGCTCAAATGCATAAAGTAGCGGCTAGGCCACGTCTGCTCCCTTACTACAATATGGTCCAGTGGGCATTAGACCATGTAGATATACCAACCAAAACCATCGTCAATGAGCAGAGATTCACTATTGGGACTTTCAGACCCGAACAATTGCAGGCTATGTACAAGTTGCCCACCATGTCAGACTTAGTATACAATGCCGAATACTTGGAAAATTTTAAACAGAAGGAATGTGTGCAATATGACAAGAGCATGTCCAGTTTAATCAAAGATTGGGTTTCACACTCTGCGAAGTTTAGAGCGGACAGTAATGGTATATATTCAATATCTTCTTTGGAACCACAGTTCAAATATGTAGCTATGATGACCTACAGATTATATGGGAGAGAGGACACTACACATTTTTTCCTTCAATGGGTGCCTCTAATCCATTCAGTCGTCGAAGGTTGTTCCTTTGACTGGGCTAAACTATTGTCTGATAGTTTGACCAGTTGAGTTACAGAGTATCGAGAGCAGAAGGAGAGCGGAAAGATTGCTTCATTCTTTATGTCCACGTATATCATGAACGACGTGTGTTTTCTGACACATTTTCCCTTAATGAGTTGGAGTTGGACTCCATCGAAAGCTGAGCCCATCCACATCTACCATTCAAAGTTGTGGGAAGAAAAAGCTTCATATTTTGTATATGAAATCTTTAACTGGGTAATGGTATCGTTTCACGTCACTATCTTCGGCCACCCGCCACCCAGGATCTACGACAGTATCGCGGTAAATCTGAGCAGTATAGCCGATTGGTATGTAGAAGCGGAATTTTCATATCTCAGGGTTTTCAGCGCTTCTGTTCCTCCAAATGCCTTACCACAATTCATACCTGATAGGCTGGCTTGTCGTGAGATTGCCAGGCAAACCGTAATCGGTGGCGTAAGCAAGGAACTTAAGGGATATTCTAAGAAGGTATGGCCACCTTTTCCTATTCATTTAAATTCCTATTCTTTGTTAGATTTCAGGCATGCTAAAGTTGAGGTAGCAGCCCTGGAAGACCTAAAATTGGTTCATGTCGAATTCAAGAAGCACGATCCACATAGGGTCGTAAGTAACCACTTAGCCAATTGTGGGCTTAAAAGGTTTGAGCACGAAAATTCACCCTCAGATGACATTTTTCGAGGCACGAGATCTTATGCCGAGGTGTTGGCTCGGATACAAGCCCTAGCACCTGAAGAAAGGGCCGATGTTTTAAAATTCCAAGAAAATCAGTGGAGTTGTCTTCCCCCAGTATTGCAGGGTGAGAATCCAATAATAGTAGAAGTGCAGCAAAAAGAAGTCGAAGGCTCTCAAAGATTCAGCACCTAGACAAGAAAAACACCAGGACAAGGAAGAGCAAACTAGGAGCCCGAAACCAGAAATGAAAACTCCCGATCCGCCGAAAAAGCAGACTCCAGTTGCCACTCCAGGCCAATCAGCTAAGCAAATCAGAGATCCCATCGCCTCCATTACTCCCTTACATTCAACTCAAGGGAACATAGACACAGGGTGGATTTTCAATGAAGAATTGAGACCTACAAGGATGGAAGAGCTCCCTCCAAATGAGTTCTTTTTTGATAAAAAGAGAAAAGCTATGGTAAAAAGAGAATTCTATCAAGAAGCAGGATCAACGACCAAGAAATTTAAGGTGTTGACCGATGGGAAAGATATGAAGAAAGAGGAGTTTGCAACAGAAATAGCCGGGACATTAGGAGCGTTTTCTACAACAAACCAATTTTCAGTCGAGGTTTTGAAAAATCAGCTGAAGCGAAAAAATTGCCTCATCAAAACCTTAGAAGCCAAACTAGCCACAGCAGAGGAAACTGCCAAGGACCAGGTGAACACAGGAATAGAACAAGCAAGAGTGGTCGATAAAAAGGAAATCGAGCTGCTCAAAGCTAAGCTCGAACAAGCAGAGCTGGTAGCTCAGACCAGTCAAATACAGGTAGGCCAGCAAAGAGACTTGATAGGGAAGCTACAGGTTAGATTAGAGTTCGCTGAAAGCCAAGTTATAAATATCGGGATATTTCAGTCCCAGGCTATGGAGATTCGGAGCAGAGTTTCTGCAGCCCAACGAAGTTTACTTGCCAAGGTAAAGATGATTCGAGACAACTGCGTGCTTATTGATCAAGTATTGGAAAACTTATCTGTCAAAGAGAGAGAAGCTGGAGCAGCTCGGGTTGCATTTCAAGAGGTTGTAATAGCTACAACAAACAGGGAATCGGCAAGTAGTTCCGAGTTTTCCATTTCGGAACAGACCCGAGGTAATATTTTGTTGAAAGAATGGGAACGCAGCATATCAGAAGGCAAATTGCAAGCCAAGAGGGTAAGGAAATCCTGGGAAGAGGCCTTCGGTTCTATAGATGGAAATCTGTTAGGAATTGATAGTGAGAGCAATGTTGAGACGCTGAACCAAATGAATATAGCGAAATTCTCGCTTGATATAAATGAGAGAGAAGAAAGAGATTCGATCGAAATCTCACAAGTAACTCTGGCAGACATAGTTCAAATAGATAAATGGATTATTAAACCAAATGTGTGATTGTGCACTATCGACACCCTAGACCGACAGATGGAAGAAAGGTTACCACAATTAGTCAGAGATTGTAATATTCTTGAGGCCAATTGTCAAGCGGAACCTTCTAGGTTGATATCTCGGCTGGTGGAAAAATGTGTCACTTGTACCGAGCATGCAAAGGAGCAAGCTTCTGGCACCAAATAAAGACAGAGATAAAGAAATGAAACAATTGATCTCCTTCTTGTTGTAACTGAAAATCCCGGAACGATTGAGATTCCATCATATGTAAATCTATATAAAAATACAATAGAAGGAAGGAACAATGGCTGGACCTTTTTGGGTCGATTGTAATAGAGATTTTTTCTCCCTCGAGAGTTAATACAAAGAAAATCCGAAGATTCTCGATTCTGTCATGACTATGTTATGAGTTTGTTTCCTTGTATTTCATATTTTATTTCATTTCATATATATATATATATATATATATATATA
>ML779014.1:622711-647361 GCA_009831015.1 Picea engelmannii | reverse complement strand
CCCTCAACCATTATGATAAATAGGAAAGGGGAGAGAGGGTAACCTTCCCTTATTCCTCTTGTGGGGGAGAAGGGTTGAGAGGGGACTCCATTGACGAGGATTGAGAAAAAGGTTGAGGAAATGAGGTTCATTATCCAAGAGATACAATCCTTGTTGAAGCCAAAAGCCGATAGAAGAGCTTTCTTGTACTTCCATCTTAATTTCTCAAAATCTTTTGAAAGGTCAAGTTTTAGAAGCATACCTGGAGTACGGGTGATTTTGAGCGAGTGAATGATTTCATGGACAAGTATGACACTATCCATGATTTTCCTTCCTTGGACATATCTTGATTTCTCCTTGGAAATGATGAAGGGAAGTATTAGTTTGAGTCTTAGAGCTATGACCTTGGAGATGATTTTATAGATCACATTGAAAAGTGTTATGGGTTTGAAATTATTAGTGTTTGTTAGTCTTTCTTCTTTGGGTATTAAGGTGAGGAAAGTGGTGTTTAGTGCTGGAAGAACTTTGCATGAGCTGCGTGATTCATCCACCAACTGCCACACTTCATCCCTTATCATTGACCAATAGGAGTGGAAGAAGTTTGTGGTGAAGCCATTTGGGCCTGGAGCCTTGCCTATGGGTAGATCATGAATATCATGATCCACTTCTGCTTGCATTATTGGTGTCATGAGAGCCTCATTTTGTTCCTAGGTGATAATAGTTGGGATATTTTGGGTCACCCTCTCAATTGTTGAGGTACGGTCCACATTTGGTTCTGAGAGGAGATCCTTGTAGAAGTCTAACAACTCGTGCGATATTTCATAATGAGTTAACAAGGTGTTTCCTTGTGGGTCTTCCAGCTTGGTAATGAGATTGATGAGGCGTCTGTGGATCATGGACCGGTGGAAGAATTTAGTGTTTTTCTCTCCCTCATTGACCCATTGAACCCAATATTTCTGTCTCCACAGGATTTATTCCTTCTTGTATCTTTCTTCCAGTTTCATTTTGATTTCATTCTCCTCCCGCTATTGAGCGATTGTGTGTCCTGAGTGAATGTTTTTTCCCTGAAGGTCCTCTAGTTTTTGTTCCAGTAGTTTTCTTTCTTGGAAGATGTTCTCGAAGACTTCTTTGTTCCATTTGCACACCTTTTGATTGAAGTATTTGAGATTTTGCTGGAAGCAATACATTTTTGTACCCCTCTGTATTTCCGTTGTGCTCCACCAATGGTGGTATAGCTCCTAGAAGTCTGGGTGGGCGAGCCAAAAAATTTCAAATCTGAAGGGTTTAAACTTGGGGCTGGAAAGGGTGTCAACCCATAGCTAAACCAGCCAGTGGTCCGAGCTTGCCTTCGGTAGGATGTTGGAATCTACTAAGGGGGCTTCCACAAGGAGAGTTTCTGAAATGAGAAAGCGATCTAGCCTGTAGGCTATTTGTTGGTGACTTGATCTTTTGTTGGTCCAGGTGTAAGTACCATTGCCATTCTCTATGTCTACATATGAGGTTCTTTATGATTTCCTAGAATTTTGTGTTGTCCTACTCCAGGCATTTTCCCCCCCTCTTTTCTCCTCCAGTGTGAGAATCATGTTGAAGTCGCCCCCTATTATCCATCATTTTCCCTCAGTTAGAGAACCTAGGTAAGTCAAGCTCTGAAGAAAGAGGTATTTGTCTTGGTTGTTCTGTGGTCCATAAGCGTTTGTGATCATTCCCTCCTTGTTCGAACCTATGGATCTGTAGTGTGTTGTGATGGTGTTTGGAGTGGAGAAGCCTTGATCTAGGATGACTGTACCATGATTCCATAGAATGGCCAGGCCTCCTGAAGCCCCCTTTGATTCTGTTTGATAGAAGTTGTAGTTGTGCCAACATATTTTGAGGATATCGTCTACAGTCTACCCTGCACATTTTGTCTCTTGTATCAGGAGTATATCATGGTCTTCCATTTTGATGCAATTTTAGAAAATCCTTTGCTTGGATCTTCCATTTAGGCCTCTGATATTCCAGGTGAGGATATTCATAGTTAATAGTTTGATGGGTGGGAGAAGGAGCTCTCTGAGAGCCTTTGAATTTGTCCCGAGTTGATCATATAGTTTACCACCTCCTTTATTAGCCGGTGAGCTGATTTTCTTCCCTGTCACTTGTTTTCTTTTGGGTGTCTTCTTGGATCTAGGTTTGGTTCTATGTTGATCCCCAACTTGGATGTATCCCCTGTTGATGAATCCATAAATACCTTGTGAACCTTCCTGAGTTGGTCCTCTGATAAGGTTTGGAGATCCTTCTTATTGAGTGCCTCTTCTAGCCTGTCTAGGTCGATTTCTGCTAGGTCCTGCTCATCCATTTCCATGACTGTGTCCTCTTCTCTTTCTGGCTCTTTTCCTGAGGATGGGTGAGTCTATGGGTCTGCTTGATTTGTTGGGGTCTGATGCCCTTATGACAATTGATCTTCCTTATGCTTGTTGATATCTTTCCCTGCAACCTTGTGGGGGTTTTCCACCTCTTCTGCACCTGGAAGGCAGTTAATGGCTTCAAATGAGTTCTTATTCAGGTTCTTTTTTTCGTTCACGGTTGTGGGATTCTTCTGAGATTTTCTTCTTCAATTTTGAACCTAGGTGAAACCTTCCTTTGGTTTCTCTTCAACTTACTTCTTGAGGGGGGAATTTAGAGGGCAATCTCTAAAAAGGTGCCCATGTTCATGGCATTTTCTACATCTGAAAGGGATGTGTTCATAGTCTATGGTTTGGGTCCATTCCTCATCTTGGTATTCTAGGGTAACTGTGCCTAATAGAGCTTTGGATATGATCATATAGACACATATCCTTGTGTAGGAGGTGTATTTTCTATGTTTGGTGGCTTCAAAATATTTGACGTATTTTCCCAAGGTGTTACCTATGCCCATTAAAATTTCCTCTAACCAAATATCTTGAGGTAGGAAATAAATACGGATCCATGCCGGTGCGTACGTGAAGTTTTCCTTTTCTGGGCATAAGCGATCTGTCCAGGATCACAGATGAAGGCCAACGAAGTTGTAGAAATACGATCCTCCTTCAAAGATCTGGTCCTTTTCCTCCAAGTTGTAGAATATTACTGTAAAGAATCCTTTGGAGCTTCATTGGAGCTCATAGCCTCCCTTGGGGTTCCACCACGCCTTGATCCAACGAGCTAGGTCCTTTTTTGAGGGCCAGAGACCTAAAAAATTTCCTATGAGGGCATGGTCCCTCATGAATTGTGTATGCTCCCCTATCCTGGTGGTTTTGATAACATACCTAGGTGCAACAGGGGCTTGGGGGATACATTTTCCAAGTATCCAGACCAAAGTTTCTTTTCGATGCAAGGAATTTGCATCCATATTTGATTCCTTGCTTCCATCCATTTCTTCTTCTAGGTATTGTTCTCTCATGTGCAAAGGCAGCTCAAAGGACGAACAACACACTCGGGAGTTCTCTGGGTCATTTGTTGTGGCATTACAGTAAGAGGGGTCTTTCACCCCCACTTATGTTCCCATTTTGTTGTGGCAAATAGAGCCGTGGAGAAGAAGTGATCAACGTGTACATAGGAGGTCAAAAGTGGTCAGGGTAGGAGGGAATCTGGAGCATGAAAACCCTAAACCTTGCAGATCTCCTTGTATGTCACCTCTATCCCTTTCTAGTTATGATACTTAGTCATATTTCAAAACTTAGTGAGTTCTTTGAGATATCTTTTTGAAATGTGTGGCAATTTTCATTTTTTATTCAAATATTTTCATGATTCATTGAGAACTTTTATAAGATATAAGACCTAGAGATGTGTCGCCTTGCTCTTTTTTGACATGTTTCAATTTTAGAAAAAGAACTCACAAAGGTACATCTCTTACCATTGTTAATTCAAGGTTTATTAAACTTTACTTCCAATTTATTGATGGTACTATTTAAAAATGCACCACTACTTCAATGCTAGTTTTTTCAAGCAATGTAGACTTCCAACAATATTTCTTACTTCCAAACTCATAATGATTTCAATTTAAAAAGAGACTTTCTTGATATTCTTCAATTTCAACAAAAAAGCTCACAAAGATAGATCTCCTCACATTGCTAATTCAAAGTTCAATACAATTTACTTCGAATTTCTAGATTATTCCATTTAAAAATGCACCACTACTTCATTGCTATCTTTTTCAAGCTATGTAGATTTCCAACAACATTTCTTAGTTCCAAACTCATAATGATTTCAATTAAAAAAAAAGAGAATTATAAATAAATAAAATCCATCAAACTTTTAAAAATAAATAAAATACCTTTTACAAACAATATCATAAATACCTCCCCAAATGTATATATCTTTGGTTGTTTTCCAATAATAAGATTAACAAGAAAAAAAAATAGATTACAACCTTCTACATTCTCATCTACATATCTTTGTATACATCAACATCATATTAGAATAATAGAAATCACCAAGCAAGCATTATTAATCTTTTACATATTTTACATCCAATCTACTTCCTCTCTTTTTCTCATTAATTCATACCATACACATTTTTCTCCATCATTTACATATTTCACATCCAATCCACCTCCTCTTTTTTTTTCATTAATTCACTAGAATACACATTTTTCTCTATAATCTTACTTTGCTCCTAGAATATATAATCTTACTTTACTCCTTGTTTAATATCATTATCCTATAATATATTGGTAATGATTACATACACATTCCTCTCCTAATCTTACTTTTCTCCTTGTTCAACATCTTCATCCTTTGTCACATTGATAGTATTTATATTTGACGTGAGAGAATCTCCTAACTTATTAACCATTGTGCATAATGTTTACATTTATGCTCGATTTCTTATTGACTATTGTGCATAAGGTTTACATTTATGCTCAATTTCTTTTGTTTTCTTTTGAAATAATTGAAACTCTTATTCTCACCTACACTTACTTTTCAACTCACGCCAACTATTTACAATTGAAACACAAACGTGAACACAAAGGACCCGTGACTTAAAGAGAATGGAGAAGTGATGTGAAAGCCAAACATTCATCAATGACTCTCCACCACTCTCAAATATTGTACAGGTCAATGATGATCCAGTTAAATTTGTAAATTATTATTACATAATATATGAAAAAATAAAAATAAAAAAATTTCAATTTTTTTACAACATGATTTTCAATTATTTCAATTAACAAGGCCTTTAGGCTTTCACTTGATTTCCCTCTCTCCATGTTTAGTATAATTTAGCCATGAGAGTTTATCATTATTAATTTTATCAAATGTTGTTTACTAAGCATACTCAAACATCCTCAAAACCAAGTTTAAATTTTTGATATCTGATATTCAAGATTCAATTCACTAAGCCTTAGTTATTTGGTGCCTTTCCCACTCCATTCATACCTCTCACCATTTCAAGGTAGGACATTTTCCACATAGTTCTTGGTATGATTTAGTTTATAAAAGTATTATTGAGATTAATTAAATATATTATAAAGTATAGAACTTTGAAATTAAAGTAAATATAAAGAATCTATAGAATCATTTATAGAAAGAAAAAGAAACATTATTTTCGCAACAAACACAAAAGTCCATAGCTATTATCATTGATCAACTTCATTTCTATCCAAAACGTTTTTAAAGAATCTTCCTCTTAGCTAAGAAATATTGTGTGCAATTGTTGATCTCATTATTCAATTTGTCTATGATTCTAGTTTATACAATACACCTAACCAACCATGCATTCGAGTCAATTCAAGACCCTCTCCCTGCCACTTATTCCCTGACCATTTGATCATTTGTTTCATCCTTAAGTTTCAATGTAATGAGTTCTATGGCATACATGACCTCTACATTGAATTTTTCAAATATTGCCCCAAAATCTTAGCAGTCAATGTGGTAGACTTATTAAACTACATTGTGTCCCATGGCTTCACACTATCTTGTACATCCCACATTATTCTTCCAATTTGATATGTTGTGCCCAAGAAAAACACAGTGGAACAACAAAGTTAATGAAATGAGTCAATCTTTGTTATGGAAAAAACATATGAAGTTAGACTATTTAAGAAAACTAGGAAATAAACATTCAAATAGAATTGATTGGAAGCAATGGAAAATGATACCAATCATATGAAGATGTAAGCCAAGAACTGATAGTGGAGAATCAAAAGGGAAAAAAATCAACATATTGATTAGTTTCTTTAGAATGTTTGTATTTTAAGTCTGTAAGCAATACCTCGAACAAAGCTGTAATGATTGGACAAACTCAATTGCAATGTCCGAGAGAGGCGAGTCGAATTGAGAGAATCTACAGAAGTCGTTTCTACTCATGCTTAGATACATTCATACATTCTTGATGAATTCTTGGGTGTCTTAGCCACTGCATTTTAGTTACAATATAGCTATGTAACTTATTAGAAGACCTAACTACTTCTTGCTAGCTATTGATAGGAATAAGAATATGAATATGTTGAAATATTGTAACTTCAAAGAATATTCTACCTGAGAAAGAGTTGAATAATATTATTATATTATATTTAATTAGGCCCTATTGTGCCTTAGTAAAAGTCGACCCTATTGTGCCTTAACAGTTAAATGTAAATTAAGAGGGTAAAGTGACAGGTTGGCCCAGACCTAATTATAGTCTGGCCAAACCACTATTTATAAGAGAGGCCAATGCCTCATTTGGACACGCTCAACACACTAGCTTTGCAGCTATGAAGAAGTGCACAAATCTTGGAGGAGTAACTATTACAATTGGGGTGGCGTCAAGGAGGGTTTTGGTCTATCTCTTCGTATTTCTTGGTTAAGTGGTATGTTACTCTTCCTCGTGAAGGAGTAGAGGAGGATCTTATGTTCGGTCTTTGGTCTATCTATATTGAGGAAGTTTTTGCTAGGTTTTCTCCCCCATGAGGGTTTCCCATGATAATCTGTGTGTCTCTATTGTTTCTATGATTGCCTCTCTTTTAGTGATCTTATTTATGCAACTAATGTTCTAAATGGTTATAATAATAAAGAAGATTCGTAACTGCTAGCTATATAATTAAAACTTCAACATGCTATCAGAGCATACCTAAAATGTTGAATTTTGAGCAGCTGCAGAAGTTATTCTTTTCAAGAATCCCTCCTGAATGCCCTCTCTCAAGTTGGCCTCCAAGATTCCCTCCTCAAGCTGGCCTCCAAGCAGCCCTCCAAGCTACCCTCCTCAAGTTGGCCTCTTCCTAAACCGCCCGCCTAAAGCTACCCCCTTTCCAAGTCAACCTAGGTCAGCCCTAACCTAGTTGTCCTAACCTAAATCCTATCCTATCCTAACCTAAGAGGTGGCCATAACCTAAAGCTACCTAACCTAGAATCTATCCTATATAAATAGAGGAAGGCACCCTCTCTTCACATTAGTTTTCACATAAGTTTCTATATCATTTTTACATCAGATTAGTTCACTTATTTTGAGCAATAGTTACAACTATTCTGAGGGAGAAACATAGGATATTCTGAGGCAACAACAAGGCCTATTCTAAGGAAACAACTAATCTATTCTAGCAACATCCATCTACTATATCCTGTAGCAGCTGATAACTCAGTTATGGATAGCATATAAGAGATTAGGAGCACATTTGGTTTTGTAAAAGGATATGGACGGAGAAGGGATACCCTAAACAGGAGTGGGTCCATAATTCTATAGAAGCAAATATACTTTGTTCTAAAGGTGTTTTGGACAACAACTGAAGGTGTTCTGAACAACAAATAAAGGATGTTCTAAATGACATCTAAGGGCCTTTTTTGAGGGTGGAAAAACTCTGTTCTAGGAAGAAATCTTAGGAACCTTTAAGGGAAGTTCTAAGACAAACTTAAGGCCGGATTTGGGGCAGCCAAAAAGAAAAAACAAAATAGTTTTGTGACAATAACTAGAAAATAGAAAAAGCTACTGGTAGAAGCTTAGATATATTGAAGACATAGTGACAAAAGTAAGAACTATTGTCTTAGTGCTAGTATATTATCTCCCTCTTTCTAGAAGAGTCTTGTAAGTCCATTATACTTGTCTAGATGATCAATATATCACAAGAAGAAGTTTGTTTGATTTTCTTCCCCTTTAGGGTTTATCAAAATAAATACTTGTCCTTTATGTAAATGTATTTCTTTCAATGATCCTTATGCTTCAGTTGATGTTCTATTTCATTGTTAAAGGTAAAAGAACACTATTGTGAATTGTTGTTATCTACTTAAGCTTGAAAATTAACATGGTTTCAGAGACACCCTGAAAGAGGGCATTTTCACAAGGAAGATGAGGCTAAGTGTAGAATATTCAGCGAATATAGAAGGATGTTTGGGAGAATATTTTAAGAGTGCTTGAACCAAGTTTAAGGCTGTTTGAGGTGAGTTTAAGGCATGGTACATGTTTTCTATAATCTCAGAGCTAAGGCAAACTTCATGATCTTCTCTTAGACCAGATTTAAGGCAAAGTTCAGTCCTGTTCTAGGCTGAGCTGCAGATCCAATTTGGGCACAAGTTTTGGAGCAGATCTAAAGTCTGTTGTGTGAAGCTTGAGGATAAAATTCAAGAAAAATATCATAGCTCATTACAAGAAATTTTTAAGAATCTTTTAAAGTTCGTCCTTGTGTGTATCTCAAGTAAATTTTTGGTAGGATATTAGTTCAAGTTTTAGAAGCAAGAACATAGGTAAGTAGTTGATTTGGACTTATTGTGACAAAGTTTAGTGACTGGTTTTAGAGCTATCTTATGCTCTACTATTGATTGGTTTTGAGTCCAGGGACTGGTCACTTGGTGACAAAGAAGTGATCAAAACACTTTCTTAGTGACATCTAATAAACATTGGGCTATGTCTGTAGTTTATGACTATATTGAAGGAGGCTTGAGGCTAGGTCATTTGGACACCTATGACAATGAAGAAAATGTAATCCTCAAAATGTTTGCACAAGGAGTTGATGGACTGACATTACACTTACTTTATCTCTGCAGTTTTGGACAAAAGAAGAGAGATATATTTGAGAGCGATAGGAGGAAACTAATTGCATTCAAAACCTATGATCTAGATGGATGTTCCAACTACCTCATTTTGACAGTTTTCTAGTTTGGCAGATTTTTCCTAGTTTCAAGTCCTTGACTTGTGGAGCCGTTTTGAGACCCTAAACATCGTTTTAGGGATCTCCACAATCAAAATGTACACATAGTCAGAGTTTGATGGAAACATTAGTAGCCCTCAAATAGAACTTTCCAACAGGTTATTCTGCACCTAAAATGGAGATCATATGCAAAATTTAATGACCCCGAGAAGTTGATGTACTAACTTACCCAAACAGAGCCCACATGACTTTTGGTGCTTCATATCCCAGGGTTAGGTTTTTGGATGTCTAGGGTTTTTTACATTCCTATTTATTGTAAAAATTCCTTCATATCCTCAATGTAATCATCTTCTTCTAAATGAGCATAGCCATCACATCTCTTCTCAGAGATAAGCCGTCACCATTCTAGCAAGCTTGCTTTCTGTTGCATTTTACAATTTCAGCTTATTTCCTTATTGAATAGAAACCATTTTTACGTCATATCTGTTATTTTGTGTTAATCATATTTTAATAAGAGTCTATATTCATTTCGTTCTACTCATAAAATCTAGATCAGTGGTATCAGAGCAGTTTTATCCTTATCGTTCTTAATGCATGTCCCCAACGAGGTCAGGGTACAAAGAATTGGGTCTCAAGCTTGTTTCTCTTGAGGACAAAATCTCTTGCATGCCCAAGTGACCTCTCATAGCGGGAGAAAATAAATATGATGGGACATGAGATCCCTTCAAAATGTTGCTCAAGGAAGCCCTCATGCAACAGAGGAACGAGATGATGGATAGTTTTTCACAAATCCTTCGACAACTACCAACAAGCAACACATATTCCTCAAATGGAGGTGCCACCCCCTTCAAGGTACAAATAAACTTTGATATTCCTATATTTGAAGTTTAGATAGACACAGATGTTTTAGAAAAATGGTTGAATCTACTAGAAGAGTATTTCTCTATCCATAACTTCTCGAATAGAGAAAAGATTACTTTTGTGCTCCTCAAAGTTGTTCCCCATGTCAAAGATTGGTGGGAAACTTTCTGTGAGCAAAAGGAAACATAGGACCCCTCATTATTTATAGTCATGATCACCTGGGAGTCCTTAAGGGATGTTATTAAGGAAAAATACTACCATGTTGGAAGTTATGACATTTACACAAAATGGACCACACCGCGGCATGAAAGAGACCAAGCAGTTCCCAAGTTCACAAATATCTTCCATACCTTGCGCACCAAGATGGGTATCAAAGATTTTGAGTGACATATAGTGCTCAAGTATCATGACGGTATGCATAGACACATACAACATTAAATGAAGTTTCTGGACATATCATCCTTGGGAGAAGCCTACTGATATGTCATCAAAATCGAGCAGAAGCTCAAACAAAAGACGTCGTAATTTGGGCCTGGGAACCCCTCACAGAAAAATCCAAGAAAGGGCATCCCTAACCCACAGAACAAAGGATAGAGTAAATATGGATAGCATCAGGACAACCCAGTCTATGTCACAAGCAAAGAAGGACAGTGGAAAGATAAAGAAAGATACTAGAAAGTGGTGTGACTTCCATAAGAGCCCCTGGCATAACACTGTTGATTGTCGCTCAAAGAAGTCATTGGTGGCTGAGGTGAAAGCCTATGAATCAGATGTAGGTTCTGACTCTGACTCAAAACTAGAAAGGGGGAGATGTATCATTGACACAGAACCCAGTGCTACCATTGCTACCACCAAGGAAAAAAATCGAGCGCCTTTTTCATTCACAAATGTGGGTGAAGGGTACCCCACTACACTTCATCGTTGATAGTGACAGCCAGAATAACCTCATCTCAGTAGAGGTTTTCAAACGACTCACCCTGCTAACAATGCCATACCTACAGCCCTACACCATTGGATGGCTCCGCCAAGGAAGCGACATCTGCTTCAGCCAACAGTGCCTCCTATCATACGACATCAAGCCCTTCAAAGACAAGGTGTTGTGTGATGTTGCCCCTGTAGAAGTTTGTAATGTTTTTTTTGGCCAACCATATTTATGGAAATTTCATTATATATATGATTCTAGACCTCAAAGTGTTATTATTACTTTGAATAAGAAATTGAAAAGGATACATGAGGCAGTCCCACCTAGTGTTATTTCCTTGATCTCTACCAAGCAATGTAGAAAGGTCATCTCTCAGATGGGGAAGTTTGTCTTCTTTGTGATTCTCTCTTAGAATGAGGGAAAGATTGCAGCCACATCCACGATCTCCATGGATGACCTCTCCACACAGTAGAATCAAGTGGATAAGGTCTTGGAATAATACTCAAATATCTTCTCCTCACCTACCAGGGTACGTCTACACTCTTAGGTAAAGCACCCCATCGATCTGACCCTCGATGCATCGGTTCCCAATGGGCCAGTCTACTTCCACTCTATATTAGACAATGAGGAGATCAAGTAGCAGATCCAAGAACTTCTCCACAATAGGAACATCCATCCCATCTCATCACCTTGTGGGAGCCCAATCGTGCTTATAGAAAAGAAAGATGGAACCTGGAGACTTTACATTGATTATTGAGCCCTAAATAAAATCACAGTAAGAAACCAGTACCCGATTCCCCAAATCGACGACCTCCTTGATCAGTTCATAGGGCCAATTACTTCATTAAAATTGATCTGAAGTCTGGCTACCACTAGGTCCCGATAGAACAAATAGATGTATGAAGGAGCACCTTCAAGTCAAAGGAAGGTCTTTTTGAATGGTTGGTCATGGCCTTTGGTTTGAAAAATGCTCCAACCACTTTCATGAGGATGATGGATGATATCATGTGACCATTCATCAATACATTTGTAGTGTTGTATCTGGATGACATCCTCATTTACAGTAAGACTTGGGCATAACATTTGCAACATATTCAACAGGTTCTGCACACCCTATGGCAGCACAAGATATACACCAACTTGGAAAAAATCTCCTTCATCATGGACAAGGTCCATTAATTGGGCTACATCATTGATCAGCATGGTGTATATGTGTATCCATCCAATATCCAAGTCATTCATGACTAGCCAGCCCCAACCACACTCACTGAGCGTTAGATATTCTTGGGCCTTGCCAATTTCTACTGCAGGTTCATGTTGGGATTCTCACATATTTCTTGGGCCCTCAACCAAGTAACCAGGGGTGGTGGTAAGGAAAAATTTGTGTGGGGCTGGTCCCAACAACAAGAATTTGAGGATTTGAAGCAACACTTTTGCTCAGCCCCAATACTTTTATTACTGGACCTGGAACAACCCTTTGAGATTGAGACATATACTTTATAATATGTTGTGGGTGTTTTTCTCACTCAGCTCGACCACCCCATGGCCTATCATAGTGAGACACTGTCGGATGTTGTCTGTAAGTACCCTACTTATGATAAAAAAATGTCCTCCATTGTGAAAGTATGCCACGAGTGGAGAAATTACATTCTTTGGAAGGAGACAGTCATCCACACTGATCATAAGCCACTATAGTTCATGCAGACACAAGGAAAATTGTAGAATGACTTCCATCAGAATTGGTCCACATACTTGCATCAATTCCATCTCAACATCAAGTATAAAAAGCACCAAGTGCATCGATGATTTCCTTAGTAGATCACCAGTCATGGCACTCACCATGGTGCTAGACTCTTGTGGCCATGAGACCTTTGGATGGCCCCAAATCTATGAGACAGACCTGGACTTCACCACCACCTACCAATTGTTGGGTGCAAACACAGTTGTCGCTAATTTCCATCTTTAGGATGGGTTGTTGTGTCGTATGAACCATATATTTGTTCCATCAAGTGAGCAAGTGAAGTTGATTTGGAAATCCCACTACAGTCAGGTGACAGGACACTTTGGCGTTGAAAATATCTGTAGAAAAATTTATAATGGCCGAAACTTCAACAGGAGGTCAACAAGCATATTAGGTCTTGGAGTTCCTACACTATTGCCAAAACGAACACTAAGAAATAGGGCTATTACATGCCTCTGCCTACTCTTGACAAGCCATGGATATCCATCTAAATGGAAAACATATCAGGCCTCACATCCACCAAGTGGGGAAATGATTGTGTTTTTGTGGTTGTTGATCGCTTTTCTAAGATGGCGATTTTGGCCTCTCGCAAGAAGAGCATCACAGCAGAGGCCACTGCCAATCTCTTCTTTGAATGAGTCTGGGTAAATTTTGTAATTCCACAAACCATTGTCTCATATCGAGACAATCAATTTGTTAGCACATTCTAGTCTAGCCACTGGTTGTTGCTGGACACCAAGCTCACCAAATCCACGACCTTCCATCTCTAGATGGATGGCCAAACCGAGGTCGTAAATCAAATGATCATGCATATCCTGCGAATGTAATTTCCAAGAACCCTCTCACATGGGATGAGAGTCTTCCCTATTTTCAGTATATCTATAGCCAAGCCATGCATAGCTCAACTGACCACAACCCCTTTCAGGTGGGGTTGGGATTCCAACCATTGGGTCCCACAGATGTTGCAGTACCCCTTGCGGTCACCTCAACTGACTCATCTCTTGCTCCAATTGAAGCTAAAAAAGCCACCTAGTTCATTGAGTGGATCCAACACATCTACCAACAGGTTCAGGATATTCTACAGAAGTCCAGTGACAAGTACAAGCAACGCTGTGATCAACACTGTGTGGCACAAAATTTCCAGGTGGGTGACAAAGTTTGGTTGAACTTGAAGAAAGAACACCTTACAAGACCCCATCAGAAGCTTCACCCACTCCATTATGGTTCATACACTATCACCAAGGCTATGGGTGATAATTCTTTTGAGCTCAACATTCCTCATTTCCTTGGTATGCACCCACTATTCAACATGGATCTCCTTCGGCCTTATTTCCCACCATTATTGGACACCTCAGAGATAACAAAACAAATGACACCAACAGATCTCAACCCTGACTCCATACAACAGGAATCCAATGATCATATTGTGAAAAAATAAGTCAAGGGCACTCACCAGCAACGGATCCAACTTTATCAAGTTGTTAAGGCAGGGCAACTCTTGCACCAAGGCAAGTGGCTCACCTGGGGCCAAATTCAGCAGAAATTTCCTCATCTGATGGGGGCACTCAATGCAATGGATACCATTGCTTCCTAAGGTGGGAGGATTAATCCAGATGGATTTCAGTGGCCTCCCACCTATTCCAACTAGCTCATTTTGGCATTTTTCCGGTTTGGCAATTTTTTCCTAGTTTTTGGGTCCTAGACTTCCGGGGCCGTTTTGAGGCCCTAAACAATGTTTTTATGGCTCTCCATAGTTAAATCATAGACATAGTCAAAGTCTGATGGAAACATGTGTATTCCTCGAATAGATCCTTATATTGGGCTATTGTGCACCTAAAACAGAGATCGTATGCAAAATCCCACATGACTTTTGACCCTGGGAAGTTGATGTACTAGCTTACCCAAATAGGGCCCACATGACTTTTGGCGCTTCATCTCCTAGGGTTAGGTTTTTGGATGTCTAGGTTTTTTGACATTCCTTTTTATTGTAAAAAGGCCTTCATAGGCTCATTGTAATCATCTTCTTGCGAATGAGCACATCCATCATGTCTCTTCTCAGAGATAATTCGCCACCATTCTAGCAAGCTTGCTTTCCGCTGCATTTTACAGTTTCAACTTATTTCCTTATTGAATAGAAACCAATTTTACTGTATATTTGTTATTATGTGCTAAGCATATTTTAATAATAATCTGTATACATTTCATTCTACTCATAAAATCCAGATCACCCTCATCCACATGAACTCAGTAAGACAACAATTTGTCACTATGAATATCTTGTTTATATTCTTGGACAAACAAAAGTAAGGAAAAGTACATATGCAATCATACACTCAGTTAAATATGACAAGTCACAGTTTTGAGATCTAGAAGGAAAGGCTCAAAATATTTTATTTTATCTCCTTCAGAAGAATAGAGATGCCAGTTACAACAGTCTAAGGCATTGTCATATTATTTCAGTAGTAGCATCCTTTTGACAATAACAGTTTAGCAAAGTACAAGGTATGTATCCTATCTAGTTAGTTAATTGCGCTTGATTGTCAAAATCAAGAACAGGTCTAGATTTCAATTTGTATTATCGAATTTCCAAAGAAGTTGTGATCTCATCATATACCGGTTGTAATTGATCCAATCTAGGTCATTTTCCCTCGTCTGCAAACCCAACAGTTTGTCTTGGTTAGTTGGACCATTATCCCTAGTACGAGAGTCCGACAAGTTTTCATTCGAGTCATTTATTATTATGATGGGTTATTCTCCATGGTTTTGGGAACTCATCAGATATGTTCATTTGAGTGAGGCCATTTCTTCGAACACTGGAGTACTGAAAATTATAATTGGGCCATTGTCCCTGGTACGGGAGCTCAATAGTATTATGCATGTAATCCATAGTATGTCTCATAGTGTCAGATAGTTTTCCAAAAGAGAAGAGAAATAATATGGAGACTTCTAGGAAGAAAGGAATTTTTGTTGGGTATAATGAAACATCTAAGGCCTACAAAATCTATGTTCAAGGCCAAAGATATGTCGAGGTAAGAAGGGATGTAACTTTTCATGAAGAAATTGCATTTAAGCAATCTAAAGAATCGCAACAAGATACAGAGATGGAGGAACTTGAAGAACCATTGGATCATGTTGATAATGTGGCTCTTATGGCTCAGATTAGTGATGCAGAACAAACCATCTATGAGGATGATACTAAGAATCAAGTATGGAAATATTTCATGGTGGAAGAATATCAATCCATCATGAAAAAATATGTATGGGAAGTAGTTCCAAGACCGGAAGGAAAATTTGTGGTTACTTCCAAAAGGTTGTTCAAAATCAAGCATGCAGCTGATGGAAGTATTGATAAATAAAAAGAGAGATTTGTGGCTTGTGGTTTTTCTCAAAAGGAAGGTATTAACTATGATGAAACATTCACATGTGTTTCAAGGTACACTTCCACCAGGACCATCATATCCCTCTCTTCAGTTATGGGTTGGAAACTTCACCAGATGGATGTAAATACTACATTCCTCAATGGTCAAGTTGAGGAAGAGGTATATATAGAACAACCAGAGAGTTTTGTGGTTCAAAGAAAAAAATCACATATGTGAAAGTTAAATAAAGAACTTTATGGGATGAAACATGCACCAATGGCTTGGTGGCGAGAATTGACAGTTTCCTTCAGACCTTGGATTTCTTCAAGAGTGCAGCTGATCCCAACCTGTATTTCAAGGTAATAGAAAATCATCCCCTAATTTTGGTTCTATATGTTGATGATTTGTTCCTTACTAGAGAAGATCAACTGATAGCTCAATGTAAGAGGGAGATCACTTCTAAATTTGAAATGAAATACATTGGACTCATGCATTACTTCCTTGGTTTGGAGGTATGGAAAAAGTTAGATGGAATTTTCCTTTCTCAAGGAAAATATGCAGTTGATATCTAACTTAAAGAAGCTACATAAGTAATATTCTGAATCTGACTTGGTGGACCCATCTATGTACAGGCAACTTATTGGATCCTTGATGTATTTGATCCATACAAGGCCTGATATATGTTTTGTTGTAAGCGTCTTGAGTCAATTCATGTCTGAGTTGAGAGAAAAACATTGGATTGTTGCTAAACATGTCCTCAGATATTTGAGAGGATCCATTGCATATGGACTTAGATACACTTCCAATGGGGGACTGTTACTTCATGGTTATGTTGATTCAGACTGGGCTAGGAAATCAGTGGACCGGAAGAGTACTTCCAGATATTGTTTTATCTTGGATTAAGCTATGATATCTTGGTTGAGCAAGAAACAGGCTCTATAGAATAGAGTACATATGAAGCAGAGTATATAGCAACCAGTAATGCAAGCAAAGAAACAGTATGGATGAGAAATCATATGTCTAGGTTGTTTCAAGAGAGGTTAGAAACAATTGTTATCCATTGTGGTAACCAAAGTTATTTAAATCTCATAGAGAACCCGGTATTCCATGAAAGATCAAAGCATATTGAGATGAAATATCATTTCATCAAAGACATGGTCCAAAGACATACCATGAAGTTGTAGTACCTTCGTACTGATGAACAAATAACAAATATTTTGACTAAGCCTCTGTCCCTTGGAAAATTTGTGTACTTCCGGGACAATCTTGGTATGACATAAAATGTGTCCCTCACTAAGAGAGAATAGCAGCATCAGAAGACATTCTCCAATGAGATGCCTTAATTGTCCACCTTGAAGCTAGCTAGAAAGATTTGGAGAATCAACTAGTCTTGTGAGGTATTGACAAAATCCAGGGGAAACATACAACCTCTGTGAGTCAAACCAAAAGTTAGGATGAGGAAGATGTTATATGATCTTGTGAGTCAATCCAAGGCAAAGGTAGAAGCCTTGTAAAGACAAAAGTCAAGGTGTAATTCTAATTCAAAAGTCAGGGGGAACGTACAACCTCTATGAGCATAGACAGTCTAGTGCAAAATTCAGGGGGAACGTACAACCTCTCTGAGCATAAACAGACTAGTGAAAACTTCAGGGAGGACGTACAACCTCTGTGAGCATAGTCAAGTCTTGTGAGCTTTTTGTGTCAAAGAAAAATTCAAGAAAAGTCTTGTGAGCTTTGTGTGTCAAAGAAAAAGATCAGACAAGGAAATGTGAAAAGTTCTCCTAGGTCTTCATCATGAGCTATGACCATTCCTTAGGCACTAGCCACCCCTAAGTGAAATAACTCTAGCAGTTGACCATGGTTAAGGAGATCTGGATGATCACATTCCATGATCCTTATATGCATAAGGTTATGAAACTTCTTGTGATATATTGATCATGTCAACAAGTCAATAATCATGTGCAATGACCAGAAATAACTGTGTGAAAATGGATGCATGAAGAATACCCTATTTTCTAAGAGGGACTGTTGAATTTTGAGCAGCTACAAAAGTTATTATTTTCAAGAATCCCTTCTAGCTTCCCTTTCTCAAGCTACCCTCCAAGCTACCCTCCTCAAGATGGCCTCTTCCTAAACCTCCCTCCTGAAGCTTCCCCCTTTCCAGGTCATCCCTAACCTAGCTGTCCTAACCTAAATCCTATCATATCCTAACTTAGGAGGTGGCTCTAACCTAGACTCTATCCTATATAAAGAGAGGGAGGAACCCTCTCTTCACATTAGTTTTCACATCAATTTCTATATCATTTTTACATCATATTAGTTCACTTAATCTAAGCAATGGTTAGAACTATTCCAAGGGAGAAACATAGGCTATTCCAAGGCAGCATCAAGTCCTATTCTAAGGCAACAACTAATATATTCTAGAAACATCCATATACTATATCCTGTAGCAGTTGATAACTCAGTTTTAGGAAGCATATAAGAGACTGCTATATAGCAACAAATATACTTTGTTCTGAAGGTGTTTTGGACAACAACTAAAGGTGTTATGAATAGAAACTAAAGGTTGTTCTAGACAACATATAAAGGCCTCTTGTGAGGGTGGAAAAACTCTGTTTTGGGCAGTAATCTGAGGCATATTTAAGGGTAGTTCTAGGACAACCTTAAGGCTAGATTTGGGGCAGCCAACAAGCAGCAACAAAACAGTTTTGTGACAACAACTAGAGGATAGAAAAAGCTATAGGTAGAGGCTCATATATATTGATGACACAGTGACAACAGTAACAACTATTGTCTTAGTTCTAGTATCTTATCTCCCTCTTTCTAGAAGAGTCTTGTAAGTCCATTATACTTGTTTGACTGATCAATATATCACAAGAAGAAGTTGGTTGGGTTTTCTTCCCCTTTAGGGTTTCCCAGGATAAATACTTGTCCTCTATGTGAATGTCTTTCTGATCCTTATTCTTCAATTAATGTTATAGTTAATTGTTAAAGGTTAAAGAACACTACTATGAAGTTTTATTATTTTTTTAAGCTTGAAAATTGACATGAAAGAGACCAACTCATAGTTTATAAATATGTAACTAGCTTCAATGCACCCTCTCCAAGATTCAGTTTTAGTAGTGTAGTTGTTACAAAATTAGGATTTTTGCATAAGACTTAAGTGTGACTTTTTCCTTGTTTGAGGACGACGTTGGAGAAAGTAACCACACCTAGGAACTCTCCCTAGGAGCGAACATCTAGTCATTGGATCAAAATTATGAAATTTGAAGTTTGAAAAATTAGGGTTTCCCCATAAAACCCTAATTTGCAGTTGCAGTTAAACTATTAGTTGTAGTTGTAGTTTTAGTATCAGTTGAAGTATCAGTTGCAGTTTCAGTTGCAGTATCAGTTGTAGTATCAGTTGCATTTGTAATGATAGTTCCTTCATTCCAGTTCCTTCATGCCAGTTGCAACACCAGTTGCAGTGCCAACACCAGCTGCAATACTAGTTGCAGTGAAAGTTTTTGTGAAGTGTTGGGACTTGCTTTTATTGTTCTAGTGTACCTTACCCTAGAAAATATCCAGCTACCTTCAGATTACAATTTGCAACATCCTTGAATTTTTAAAGGTTTGTTATTGCTTTTCATTGCTATCGGATGGTGCCACTACCTATCAATACTGTCAAAGGTATGTATTTACATATGTTCAAACTGTATGATTATTCTAAAGAGTATTTGCAAGAGAAATGATCTTTTATCTAAACAACAATCATAGATCCGGAAGGATCTCGGATCCAATAAATTCAAACAAGCAATGCACCCGAAGTTTGATTAGTTTGATATGCCTTTACTTGCTATGGAATTATTGTAATCTTATGAATATTCAGATTGCATTTTGATCCATTAAAGTTATCATACTAACCATTGGTCAAAATTAAATTCAAAGTATTAGATTGATTAAAGTTGGGATTATAGAGTTTATTCCCTAACTAAGTTTTGTATCAAGAAAGCATGTTATCTTAATACAGAGGATAGGTTGAAGAAAATACTTGTCTTCTTGAGTGAAGGAGACTTGGAAGAAAATGAATACACTCATTCTTGAGGAGAAGTCTCCAGGTTCCAGGTTTGATTGATTAAATTGATAAGATTCAAATTTACACATATCAAATTTGATAACTGCTAAACAACATAGTTTTGATAGCCATATTTGAAAAGTTTTATTATTAAATACTTGGTATCATGTGAGCACTATTGATATAAATTCTTACTTTAATCATTTACTAGATATAAATAGCATCTCCTCCAAGAGAAAATTCTTGTTTTGTTTCCAGGTTACCATGGAGGAATGATTAATCACAACACTAGAAGAGTGTTTCTCTCATTCCTTATTATTGTATTTCTTACTTTTTACCCTTGTTTCAAGAAGGTCACAAGTGATAGCTCTAATTGAGCTACCGTAATGATTTTTCTCACTATTGTTTTATTATTATTATAAAGAGTATTATTATTGTATGTTGTTTCTCCCTTGTTGTTCTTGTTTTGGGTAGGTCACATGTGATAACCTTGGGGAAGCTATAATGACAGTTTCATGAGGTAACATATTAGATGAGACATGGAGTAGACTATCCAAGTTGTATACATGACCGTATACATCCATGTACCAAAGAAGATGAAGAAGAAGCTACTTTTGAGATACAGATTATCTCATATGGAGATTGATTGTAAGGAAAAGAAGGCTCCAAAGATGACCGAACATTAGAATAGAACTCATAGTAGACTTGGTCAATGGATAATGAAGCCAAATGCACAGGAAGAAAAATTTGTTTGAAGTCTGACTCAATTTTTCATATTAAGACTTTGTATTCAACACCAAGTATATCCTACAAAGACTATGAAGTTTTTGTAGACTCAGAAAAAATCAAGAGTCATAGTAAAGAAAGGATCATATGGGAAATAGAGACATCTTCCAGGATTGACAAATATATTTCATGATTTTATAAGACTAAATAATATATTTAGAGACCTCTAGGAGACATGGAATCACCTGAGAAGATTCCCTTGTTTCAGTGACAGAGGAGGAAGCCAGTAAGAAGGGTTGGGATATACATTTTTCCTTGAGAGAAGAAGGGAAGTCAATGGTGACTTCCAAGATTGATCTAATAGATCAAGCATGTTGTATATAACAAGATAAATATGTAGAAATCTCGATTTGTATCCAGATGATTCTCCCAACAAGAGGGAGAATACTATGTCGAGACATTTGCTCCAATAATCGAAGAAATAGTTCCAGTGTTCATGAAGATAACCAGAAAAACCATGATTTTGATACAATATGAGATTCAAGGGGAGTAGTACTTGTATTTGAGATTGATTTTCTCCCGTGAAAGAAGAAAATATAGCTTTAGTTTCAAATGAAATTGTTTCCATGATAGAATAGAGGAGCTACTCTCAGAGTTCAACAACTACAGTGAAAATAGAAAATTCATTCTCAACTTCAGAAATAGCAGCTACAGGTGCAGAGTCCTAGTTCTAGAAGAAACATTTGCAGAAAAAGTAGAGGACATACTTTCAGGCAGTGAGAAAAATAGTTCTTTGCAGAAATCACATAGAACCAACACATGATTATGCAAATTGAGTTGGAGCTAATCAAGTGTACTAGGTTGGGACAATGTGATGTGAAAAATTGGTTTTGAAATATAGAACATGAAGACTCATGTATGCAAGTTAAAGCAAGCTCCAAGATCTTGGTATGACAGGATTGATAGTTTTTTTATGCGCCTGGGATTTACCAAGAGTAATGATGTTCCCAAAATTTAGTTCAATATTGAGAATGATGGACCAGTTATCTTGATCCTATATGTGGATGACTTATTCTTGACAGATGAATAAAAACTCATCACAGATTGTAAGAAAAATCTTGTCGCTGAATTTGAAATTAGGACCTAGGCTTGATGCATTATTTCTTAGGTCTTGAAGTATGGAAGAGCCCAAAAGAGATTTTCCTTAGTCAAGGAAACTATGTTGTTGAAATTCTGAATACATTTGACATGATGGACTATAGAGCCATGTCCAATCCTATTGAGACGAATCTAAGTTATTGGATGATACTTTTTCATAAATAGTTGATGTTACTCTAGACAGACGAATGATTGGTTCGTTGATGTAACTAACGAATACCAAACCAGATATATGCTTTGCTATGAACACCTTGAGTCAATTTTTGGTGGAGTCTAGACATTTTCACATTGTAGCTAATGAGATACCTTAAGGGTACATTGGGTTGTGGCCTCTATTTTACTGGAGATTGTGACTTCAAATTATATGGCTATACTGATTTAGATTGGGTTGGAAGTGTTTGAAACAGAAAAAACACTTCAGGATGTTGTTACAGCTTGGGGTCAGCCATGACTTCATGGAAAAGTAGGAAGCAATTCAGTATTTCTCTCAGCATGACAAAACAAAGTACACTGCAGCATGTTCCTACAGTTATGAAGCCATATGGATTCAGAAGTTGTTGACAATTCTATTCGATTTGGAGATGGAAGCTACCATGATTCTATGTGATAACTAGAGTTGCATAAATATGACATAGAACCCCGTGTCCCATGATAAGATGAAGCACATAGAGATATGGTATCACTACATTCATGAGATGGTGAAGAAGGGAGTTGTAAAGCTCCAATATGTTGGCACAGATGAGCAGGTTGTAGGTGTGTTGACTAAGCCTCTGTCTCATGTGATTTTTGAGTAATTTTGAGACAAGATTGGTGTTGTCTGAAAGGACATCCCTCAAAATGGGGAGTGGTGTTGATGATACTATGGTATCTTGACCAACATCGGGTAGCTTAGTTAGGATTTTATATCCTAGGGGGATGATCATCCCTGGGCAGATCTCGAAGGTTGGTAAGGACGGTCTGTCAGAGTACCTGTGCATGTAGATGTCAACTATGGTCAGTACTGGTAGCTAAATTAGGATTTTATATCCTAGGGAATATTATGATTCTTGGGCAGATCCTGAAGGTCTGGTAAGGATGTTCTATCAAAGTACCACATGGTAGCTTGTTAGGATTTTATATCCTATGGAATCTTATGATTCCTGGGCATATCTCGAAGTTCTGGTAAGGACGGTATATCAGAGTACCACATAAGTTTTTGTTGATGCACCTTCCTCATTCTATTGCCACATATAGTTGTTGATGATGTTGATATTCTACCTCTGTGTTGTTGATGTTGATGTTCCTGCTTCATGATATTGATGTTGATGTTCCAACTTCATATTGTTGATGATGATGATGTTACTCTAGCTCCACGCTACAAATGATGATGATGTTCATTTTCTACTAATGTTGATGATGCGAAAAACTTTCTATGACCTATAGTTATGATCAACATTGTTCCCGATGTTGATGATGATGTCCCCTCCTCTTGATGATGTATTGATTCTAATCAATTGTTATTAATGTTGTCAGTAGAATAACCATCTTGTTAATGGGGAGTGTTGAAATATTGTAACTTTGAATAATATTCTACCCGAGAGAGAGTTGATTAATATTATTATATTATATTTAATTAGGCCCTATTGTTCCTTAGTAAAAGTCGTCCCTATTGTGACTTCACAGTTAAATGTAAATTAAGAGGGTAAAGTGACAAGTTAGACCAGAACTAATTAAAGGTTGGCCAGACCACTATTTGTAAGAGAGGCCAATGCCTCATTTGGACACACTCACCACACTAGCTCTGCAACTATGAAGAAGTGCACAAGTCTTGGAGGGGTAGTTGTTGCAACTAGGGGTGAGGTCAAGGAGAGTTTTGGTATATCTCTTGGTATTTCTTGGTTAAGTGGTGTGTTACTCTTCCTAGTGAAGGAGTAGAGGAGGATATTCTATTCAGTCTTTGGTCTATCTATATTGAGGAAGTTTTTGCTGGGTTTTATCCCCCATTAGGGTTTCCAAGGATAATCTATGTGTCTCTATTGTTTCTTTGATTTCCTCTCTTTTAGTGATATTATCTATGAATCTAATGTGATAAATGAGTATAATAATAAAGAAGAATCGTAAATACTAGTTCTATAAGTAAAACTTCAACATAAGAGACATACGATGCTAGGCCAATGGTGCTTTTCCAGTCTTTAATAACTACTCAAGATGTGATCTAACATTGTTTTGATGGAATACCTCACGGGAAACCCCTGAGTACTTCCCCACTTCATGGATGGTAAATGGGGTAAACTGTTGGCCTTCATTATGGGGGCTAATCCTAAGGGAGAATAAGATATTCGAACATGTGACCTCCTCCGCCAGGGATAACTTCATGTCTGGCTCAGAACCACTTGAGATAACCCTTGGGTCTATAATGTTGTCTGACATGTGTTGATTCATCCTTGACATTAGACATGTAGGATAATAGAAAATACTCATCGAAGGATGCATGAGTTGACTCAATCAAGGAATGTGTGATTCAATTGATTCAAGGATCGATTGTGGGGATTCAATCATAAGTTTCAACCAAACAATTGATTGAGAGTAGGTGATAATTGATGGATTCCAATCAAGTCTTTGAATGGATCAAGCATTCCCCCTTAGTTGGAAATGGTCACCTTTGCTCACTTATGTATATGAGGGGGACCATTTCCCACTTATGTATATGAGGAAAATTTTGATCCAACTCAATGGTATTGTACTACTTTCCTTGTGATGGGATTTGTCCTTCTTTACCCACTTGAAATAAGGGAATTGTTAACATCCTTGTATGGCATGCTTA
>ML779014.1:607383-621230 GCA_009831015.1 Picea engelmannii | reverse complement strand
CATGCAAGAGGAAAGAAACAGCTAGAAGGAAAAGCAACACGTGTGCATGCATGGAAGACCTAACAACACTAGGGTTAGGGTTTTTGTAATACATTGTAATGGATGGTGAGTTAGAAATATAAATAAGTAGTACCTAGGAGAGGCTAATGGGGAAAGACATAGGCTAATAGGGAGAGAGAGGGGAGAGAGAGAGGAAGGGTATTGTAATAACTGTACAAATCATTAATATAGTGAGATAAGGAGGGAATGAGCGACTCAATATCGAGGGTTAGATCATAGGATGAGGAGCCTGGTGCAATCTATTCAACCTTGCAGGGATCGAGGAGTTGCTGAGGAGAGCGAGAACTAAGAATGTAAATACGCATGGCATGATATATTTCTGAACCATAATAAAATCCTAAGAACCATATCTTTGTGGATGTAGCCCAAGAGGGAGTGAACCACGATAACATTGTGTTGTGGGATTGAATGAATGTGTCTTTGTGTTTGATTAATTGATGAATGTTGAATGAATGAAGTGATTAAGTAGATATGGTATTTTACATGCATACGTAAAATAAATGTTATAGAAGGATGTTAAATAGAATAGAAAAAGGTTGTGATGTACAAGTACAGATATCTCTCAGTCCTAGGTTGCAAACACCTGAGTATTGCAGCCACCCATAAGACCTATCTTGGGTGAGACTATGTAGTGCACTCTATGTACTGTGTTGCCTTCTAGGTAACTAGAGAGGTCGATAGTCTTAAGGGATTTTGTTGGGAAGCTTCTTGGTTATGAACCAGGGTCAATATGTAATGGTAAATGACTAAAAAGAAAGGGGAAAACCAACAAATGGTTCTGTTGTTGGCTGATTGGAAGGCAATGGGATGGAGCACATGAGATCTATGGAAGGTGTGACAAAATAATACCAGATAGGATGAAAAAAAGGTGAGAGAATGCACCGCTAGAAGGGGATGTTGAGACCATGGAATCCCATAAAGGCAGAGATCGAAGGATAGATGAAGAAAAAGGAGCTAGAGTTTGCACAAAAAGATAACAAAAACCCCAAGTTAACACCGTGAAAATATCTGGACAAGTACGTATTCACCGACTTGCATGAAGTATTTTTTTGTGATTTCCCACACATATTGTCGGATTCGATCAAAATATTGAAAGACAACCATTCGATGAATCGGATCAGACAACTATAGTGGAATCCCGAAGAGATCGTACAACTACAACGCGTTGATAATAAATTCACGTGTGCAATAGATTTTTGGTTTGACAACATTGTTGTCGGATTTATCACAGAGTTTGAAGTAGATACAACAAAATCGTACAATGCAGCTAAACAAGACTTCTTGAAGGGACCTCGAGGTAGTTACCTCCGATAATTATATACTTCCAATAAGATATTATTGTATAACAGAGGTGTAATGACAATGGAGTCAAACATCTAAACTTCCCTGGATGCATGGGGGAAGGGGGGAAGCACTAACATAAAATGGAGAAATGGAAAGAGAAGGAGGCAAAGGAAAGGAGGAAGAATTGGACCCTATCAAGATGGAAGACCACCAGATCAAGCGGATCATGGCAACAGCTGGAAGGACACGCAGTGGAGTACCCTACCAATACAAGGTAAACACCAAGAAGAGAGTTGTAGCTGCAAGGGAATGCTTTGAAAGTGATGAAGAGGAGAAAGATGATCTACGGGATGTGGAAAAATCCTATCCATATTAATGTCAGTGTGGAACCCATAAACCCATGTGTGACTAACACACCAAAAATAACACCACCATTGGGGGAGCCAGTTCAAGAAGTACATCTACACAAGGAACAATAATTGGGGGAGCCAGTTTAGGAAGCATTAGTCAAGTATCTACACTGCGCAGAGGTAGTAGTTCATCATTCAGGATGGCAGGACATGATACCACCGTCAAGGTACCATAATTCAAAGGAGAAGAATAAGAGGACCCAGAGAAGAACCTGTTTATCTGTGAAAAGATCTAGGAAGCAAAATAGATCATTGATGAAGACACTAAACTTTCCCAACTATCTATCATGCCAAGAGACCGCGCACTAAACTGGTATATGAGTCTAGACATAAACAGTGCACTTGGGATGATAAGGACACTGATAGACATCAATAAAATACTGATAAATGAGTTTCAAAATCCAAGCTCAGAGGACCAATACATGAACGAGATGATATAAATTAGACGGAAACCAGGAGAATATGTATGGGAGATTGACCAAAGATTCAATCGACTGAAAGGAAAGCTGAAATATCTCATGACAGATATGCAGTACTGGCACTTGTTTGTCAAATCACTATTACCACACTTGAAATATCCACTGCAACAACTGAAGTTCCAGACATAGGCAGCCCTGCAATTGGAAGAAAACCAATATCATAAGATAGATCTAGACATCAAGGAGCTGAAGGAGGATCCGAAGAACTTAACATTCCAGCTAAACTAGAACAAAAGTAAGGACAAAAGAAAATTTGTTTGGTGTACCAAATGCAGGACATAAGGACACCATAAGAATGAATGTCCAACATTCGCGTAGTACATAGTAGCAAGAATGCCAAATCCGTTACCAACAAGAGGATTGTGGTGAAAAATATGTAAGAAACAGGGCCACGATCCATATCAATGCCCAATGATGTAGAAGTACCAGACAGTCCCAAAGAGTTCGTATTGTAACTTTTGCAATTCAGTAGGCCATGATGACAAAGACTGTAGAAACATGGATTTGATGAGAGAGAGGACATCAGATGCATATAGGGTGAAGGTAGAAATGTTGATCGGGTAGGCCACACCTTGGTTTAAACAAGTACCATCCCCATACAACACTACGTAGCAGCAGTATAATATTGTGCATCAACCATATAACACAGCGCAACCCCACTACAATATGATGCAATATAACTAGGTGCCTCAATATAACGCGCCACGAGGGGATCGAGTTGGCTACAAAGGCAGAGGAAGAGAAAGAGGATGCTTTGGAAGAGGTATAGGACCAGTGGCATGTCACAACTATCAACAACCAATACACTATGCAAGAGAATGTCCACTTCCACCAATGACTTGTATGTATTGTCGCACATCGGATCATGACACAGAAGAATGTCCTACGTTAATATGGAATATACAAGAAAAGAGGAATCAAAACAATCAAAATGTTCAATGGATTTCAGCAGAAGCGGGTGATGAAGGAAGAAACATTAACATAGTTACATGTGAAGGAGATAAAAAAGGAAATGACGCAGTACAACAAGAGCCAGTACAACACCAATGGGTGAAGAAGAATGTCGAACCAAGGAAGAAGTTTGAAGCACAGAATCAGAAGGAGATATTTAGGCAAGCCAAGCAAGAATTTTTTAATCTTGACATTGCGTCGACCTCAACTGCGCAACATAGTGAGGAAGTACCAAAGTACGAGATGCCTCCATCATTGGATCATACCAAAGAAATGCATGCCTTGAGACAAGTAAGTACAATCAAAGGCTTTTTGCAATCATGTGTAAAATTACTAAATGATCCATCCTCTGTCAAAGTATTACAAAATATGCTAGAAAGATGTAGCGTAGAGACAAAAAGACAACTAGAACAAAAAATAGTCAATCACCTACATACAAGGATAATAATAAGTAGGGAGTTCATGCTGAACACCAACATTGGAGATTTCAACATGGGAGATATCATATTGGATCTAGGATTCGAAGTCAATGTATTATCCAAGAAGACATGGCAATGTATGGGAGAGCCCACATTAGGATATTTACTCGTTCAGCTAAAACTGGCAAATCAGCACAAAGTTCTACTAATTGGGAGACTAAAAGGAGTGATAGTAGACCTAGATGGAGTGCACACTAAAGCTGACTTCGACGTAATAGAGATAGTGGATGACACAACACCTTACCCAGCATTGCTCAGCTTGGATTGGGCATTTGATAACAAGTCCATAATCAACTTAAAGACATGGAAACTAACCATTGAGTCAGGAGAATACAGGGTCATTGCACCATTAGACCCATCGGAAGGAGAAAGGTTCGTAGAGCCTACTTACTTGGACTTGGAGGAAATTAGTCAGTTGTACAAAACAAGTGCGCGATATGAGGATCATGTAAAGCCAACTGCAGATGGGATACTTAGTTAGCAGAGCATCACCTCATGTGCTTCAGACTCAAATACGGGTTTAGAGAATTGGCAACAGAGGCTACACAAAGTTTCCACAAGAAGATGTGCAAGAATAGGCCGCGCAGTAACATGGGTAGGTACAAAGATAAGGGAACCACCCAGTTTCCATGGGGTAAACGATCTAGAGGCATTCTTGACACATTATGAAGATGATGTGTTAGAAAATCAGAGACTCTTATCACTAGATATAACACTCAAGGCCACACCTGCAAGATGGTGGGGTGCACACAAAGAAACAATCAAGGACTGGTACCAATGTAAGTAGTTATTGCACATTAATTTTGGTGCAGAACAAAGAAGAAACCAACAAAAAAAATATGATGGACAAGGGGCACCAGTAGAACACTTGGAGAAGTGCAGATCACTATGAAAAATGACACCCCCAACGGAATGGCCTCAACATTTCATACACATATTAGAGGGCATCCCAACAAATTGATATATAGACCAGGAACTGCGCAGAGGAACTACGAGTTGGAAAATAATAAAACACAACTTTACAACCAATTTCTCATTTGAGCATGAGAACCCCATCATAGATGAAACGCTTAAACAAATAAGAGGGGTGATATTCATTAAGGAACCATAAGTTGATCTCATAACAGAAGAAAAACAATAGAACAGACAGACAATGAAAGAACTATTGTCATGCTACCATGTGCAGGAAGAAGTACCACATGAAGATGATCCACATGATATTCATATTGAGGAAGTTGAAGGAAAAAGGGAAGTGGAAGGTCCACCTCTAGAATCAGAAATAATTCTTGCACCCATCAAGGTGGAAAAATTAAACATTGGGACAATTGAGAATCCAAAAATGGACAACATTGGAGACTACTGGGATGAGCAAACATTGGAAAGCGTAACAAAGTTACTGTGCGAGTACAACAACCTATTCCCCAAAACGTTCATAGAAATGAAGGGCATAGCAGGAGATCTAGGTGAAATGAAGATACAATTCAAAGTTGAGGCAAGACCGATCAGACAATGACCATACAGACTAAATCTGATATATAAGAAAAAATTCAAAGCTGAGATCGATAGGATGTTGGAGGCTAGAATCATAGAACCAATAGAAGAATTAGAATGGATAATCCCCATGGTAGTTCAGAAGAAGAAACAAGGAGGCATAAGAATCCGTGTAGATTTGAGAAAGCCCAATTATGCTTTCCTACATGACCCCTTCCCTATACCCTTTACAGATGAAGTCCTAGAAAATGTGGGAGGTCAGGAAGCATACTCATTCACCGATGGATTCTTAGGCTAACACCAAATCAAGATAGCACCAGAAGATCAGTACAAGACTACCTTTGCGACAGAATGGGGATCCTACTAATACATAGTCATGCCTTTTGGACTGAAGAATGCACCAACAATATTTTCCAGAGTAGTCATAGCTGCATTTAAATAATTTATCCACTCATTTCTAGAGGTATACTTGGACGATTGGACAGTCTATAGTCTATTGAAAGACCATGTAGAGGTATTGCGGTTGATATTATAAAGATGCAGGTAGTGCCAAATATCGTTAAACATCAAGAAGTGCATCTTTAGAACACCTTTTGGGATACTATTGGGACACATAGTATGGAAGCAAGGTTTACTAGTAGATCATGCCAAGACTGTAGTAATGGTTAACCTACCACCACCAAAAATAGTCTGTCAACTAAGAGTGACATTGGGACACACAGGATACTGCAAAAAATTTATAAAAGGGTACGCGCAGATCATTGTGCCAAATGAGAAACTGCTAAGGAAAGACACAAAGTTCCAGTGGAATGAGGATTGTCAACACGATCTGGATACGATGAAATAAAAAATGGTAGTTGCACCAATACTAGTATTCCCATACTGGGAGAAGACATTCCATGTACATGTAGATGCATCGACCATAGCACTTGGATCTATTATGGTGCAACTATGAGCAAGAGAATTGGATCATCCTATAGAATTTTATAGGAGAAAACTGTCATAATTAAAGCATAACTACAACACTACAGAGAGGGAATTCTTGGCTATGTTCTACGTGCTTCAGAAGTTTAGACATTACTTACTAGGGAAACATTTCAAGACGTTCACAGACCATTCAACGCTCAAATACCTAGTCAACAAGCCAATGTTGGGGAGCAGAATTTACTTATGGATATTTTTGTTTCAAGAATTTGATTTTGAAGTAATAGTCAAGCCAAGGAAGTAGAATGCAGGACTTGATCACCTATCAAGGATCACAAAGGGGGAGGAACCTACAAATCTAGAGGAAAAATTTTCGAACACATAGTTATTTTTAGTCTAGATCTCTGATGAATACTTCACAAACATTATCCAGTACTTGAGTACAGGGACTACGCCACAGGAATATAACACTGCGTAGAAGAAAACCTGGTAGTCTGGGCTATAGACTATCAGTTAATTGTGGGACACTTATACAAAATGGACATAGATAACATCTTGAGAAGATGTGTTCTATAACATGAAAGACCAAGGATTTTAGTAGAAGTCCATGAGGGAATAGTAGGAGGACATTACGTAGGCAAATCTACCGTGTATAACGTATTATGCACAGGACTATGGTGGTCAAACATTCACAAAGACTCAAAAGAGTATTTCCAGAAATGCGATGTATGTCAAAGGGTTGGTAAACCAAATATAAGGAACGAGATGCCCCTACAACCACATGTAACTTTCCAGGTATTCGACAAATGGGAAATATATTTTGTGGGACCAATTAACCCACTAACAAAATGAAAAGGAGAGAGGTACATTATCACCGTGATAGAATACCTAACAAGATGGACAGAAGAAACACTAGTAAAAGATTGCAGTGCAGAGACATCAACACACTTCCTGTTCAAACAAGTGATCACTAGATTTGGTTGCCCTAGAATTTTGATGATTGACCAACGAAGTCACTTCATTAATAGTACTATTAAGGTTATGACTGAGGAATTTGAATTTCATAATCAAAAGAATACACCATATCATCCCCAAGAAAATAGAACAGTAGAATCCTTTAACAAGATCCTTGAAAATGCATTGACGAAGATCTATAACGTTAATAGGGATGATTGGGACCTAAAGATACCAGTAGTATTGTGGGCATAAAGGACCACATGCAAGAATTTGACAGGAAAAATTCCATTCAAATTGGTATATGGACAAGAAGCAATGATGCCTCTAGAATTTTTGGTACCCAGTCTGCGTGTATCAGCAATTACAAACATGACAGAACGACGTGCAGTATAGGATAGGATGAATCAACTGATGAGCATGGAGGAAGATATGAATGTAGCAGGGTTCCACCAAGAAGTCCAAAAAGAAAGGGACAAATCTTGGCATGACAGACATATCAAGAGGAAAAATTTCAAGCAAGGAAACTTGGTGTTGATGTATGACATTAAATCCCTTCAGCATCCAGGAAAAATCAGAATGCACTGGTTAGGACCATATGAAGTAAAAACTATCATAGATGGGGGAGTTGTACAATTGAAGGATTTAGGAGGCAAAAAACTCAGAGGGATGATCAATGGGAGTATATTGAATTGTATAGGGATAGTCGACCCCTTAGCACTTAAAAAAAAAATTTCTCTTCAGGTCGGACATAAAAAAAAACAACAATAGAGGTATAATGCACCGAAAAGAGAATGATCACACACACTCGCAAATTCTACCCCAACGGAGACAAGGCCAGTGGTCATTACAAAGAAGAAACAATGGGAAAGACAGATATGGCAAAAGAAGCATCAACTGATGGTGAATATCATAATTGAATGCCAGAAACGACTGACGGGACACCGTATTAATCGTGCCCACTGGCGATGATAAGGGAAATCAATGACAAGTATGTGGGAACCGATGGTTCAATTAAAACATAATCACAGTAACATCTCCAACAAGCTTCACATGATGTCGATACAAAGAAATCATGCGGGAGTGGAAAGGTTATTGTGAAATCAGGAAAGGCACAGAGTGATAGAGCATACAAAGAAGAGAGTTAAGGTTGCAGAGGTTGCAAAGGCCACTAAGCTCAACGAACGATATATTTACCACCATGGCACCACCCAAACAGGGAGAACTGAGCCAAACCACCAGATAACCTCAAAGGAGCACTAGAGCACCATCGCAGCCATAGGGAAGTGAACAAAAACCACATCAGCCTCCAAAAGTTGTCAATGTGGATGAAATCTCATCCCTTGATATGACACTAGCAAACCCCACACCCAATTTGGAGGAAACCCAACAGAAAACACTAGTGTGCATGGACATTGACATGCTGGAAGAGGGACATGGCCAACAGGCTAAGGATGCAGGTAACCAAGTGCACCCCAAAAACCCTAAAGAAGCCCCAAGAGACAATGGGATGGCTCCAAACTAGGTAGAAATGGTTGTGCTAAAAATATCAAAGACAACGATGCCAGAAAAACCACAGGAGGGAGTAGTGGAAGATGTCATCGACCGACTAGATGAGTACGTAGAACAATGAACAATGCAGGCTGGAACCTCGAGTCAGCTACCACAATGAAAGGGTAAGCAGATGGTACCAAGGTCACCGTGCAGGAAACCCACCACAACCATTGTCTTTCTGTGCATTTCGAAAGGGGTACATATAACAACAAATCTGTTAGGCCATGTGGAGAAATTGAGGTACTCATACCATGACGTGACAGACACTGACAAGTTCCCAGAGTTCTCCAAGCAAGTCTACCTATAGACTATGGGTATAGGGCCCTTTGGCGAATCAATTAATCAACCAGTCCAGTGGGCTGCATGATTGGCCAAAAATGGGATTCTAGGCCTTTTGGACCTACCACACTTTGGGAGGGGCCAGTATGAAAACAATTGTGTCAAGAAGCTGATGGCAGTCACCTATGGCGGATACATGTGGTTGGAACAACTCATCTCAATAGTCATAGAGATAATAACATACATCACAGGGATGCCATCACGGGGTGAGTATCCATTGCAGTTCCTTGAGGAAAAAACAAAGGGGAAATCATTGGATGAGGAAATGAAGAAGAAATATGGCACCAAAAGGGTGTCGCATGGAACCATCATCAAGCATATTAGTGACGCCGCGATAAGAATGGCCACAAAAATCATGGCATGTAAATTACTCAGAAAATGCTGCAAGGAGGAATTCCCAACCGGGGTTTTCACAGTTGCAACACAATGTGTAGAGGAAACCACACTTAGTTGGGCCCCTTATTTGATGAATCTGTCCCTAGATGATTGCAAGGATGTGCAGGATCTAGTGACATAATCTCATTATTCATGGCTACTCGTCTTGATAGCCTTGATCGGATGGAAGGAGCCTAAGTATTCACTTTTTCCACTAGACCCAATCCCTGCCACAAAGCATGATACTTATCATTGGGGTCTTCTTTGGACTCCAAGAACAGAAAGGAAAATGCAACCATATTCAAAGGTTGTCTCAGCAACATACATGACAACATTGCCAATACTTGGAGGGTGACACCAGAAGAAATCACACAGTCTCAGGGCATAGACAACTTCAAAGGCACTAGACATGCGATGTGGATCCAAGCGTGGAAAGATCCCAACAATCAATGGCTACAAGTGCACTATTGCATCAAGAAGATGGACATAGAGATGGCCATTAAGGATTGGGAAGATGACTATAGGATTCCAGTCCTCGTTCAAGAAATACCCATAGGGATAGAGGAGGAGGAGGTAAGACAGAAACATACATAGTTGGCTAAAATACAATTGGTATTGATGCAGATACCAAGCAAGGCCTTGTATAAATTGCAAGTCAATGTCAAATAAGAGGTATAGTCTCAAGCACTCACAGATGCAACAGAATTGCAGCAGGATAAGGACAATTGGGATGAGCTAGAATTGGTACTCGAGCAGGATAATATCGACACCAAATATGAGAAGGACCGTGTGAATAGAATGGAGTATAAGTTGGTCGTAGCCTATGAGAAAATCCCAAAGAACGTGCAGACGAACGAACTCACGGTGACACAGAAGATGATCAGATTGTGCCAAAAATCAATCAATACCAATAGGAGATTGAGCACCTCAGGAATCAGATCACACTGACCACTCCATCATAGGTAAAGAATCAAAGGAAGCAGGAGGCAACACCGTAGATAAAGGATATAGAGAAACAAGTCCACGTGGTGACCGACTTGTTTGAGAGAGAAGCACAACTCTGGATGAAGATGGAAGAGGATCAACAGGTCCAGCAGTGGGACCAGGAAGGAGAAAGGATAAGCGTAGCTATCTAGGACCTCAAGTAGAGGAAGAAGACAATGTTAATCATAGAGCGTTTCAAAGGAGCGTAGGATATGAAGAAACTACAAGAAGAACTCATAGTTGCACAGACACATAAAAAGGAGCGCCAGGCTCAAATGGAACTGCTCCAGGAGAGAGAAACAGAGGTCATTTCACAGGCAGAGGAAGCCAAAATGAATATGGCACAAACCCAAGTAGAGTGTCCAAGGATGATCAGCGACGAGATTGTATTGCAGGTATTGGACACACTCAAGGAGAAGACCGCGCAAGTCTAAACGCAAGCAACGAAGATCACGAAAAAGTTGCAAGCGATCGTAATTTAAGTTTTAAACCTATGAAGTAAAGCAATGCATATAGATTCTTAAGCAAGACAGAAATTAATCAATGGCTCATACACAGAGTACATAGAGATTTTATACCAGAAACCCTCAACTGGGAAAACCTTTCTTATTTTCATTATATCGAATTTCACCATTCACCATACAATATATACAATGTTTTTAGGTATTCCATAGATACCAAAACCCTAATCCCTTAATCTAGGATTAATTCACAAATCTGCTAAAAATAGCAAAGACCGCAGTTTTCATATCTGACACACCCACACACACACATGCAAAGAATATAACACATATACCCATCACGTAAGAGAGATCAACGAAGCACTCCAAGGTTAGGTGGCTCGGGATGAGCCAGATGTCAGTGTTCGGGGCCTATTGGAAGCAAGTTGAATTAGAAAGAAAGGTTATTTTGGGGATAAAGGTATGTAAGAGGAAAGTGACAACTAGAAGGAAAAGAAGCATGCACACATGCATGGAAGACCTAATGATGCTAGGGTTAGAGTTTTTGTAATACATTGTAATGGTTGGTGAGCCAGAAATATAAATAAGTAGTACTTAGGAGAGGCTAATGGGGAGAGATAGAGGCTAATAGGGAGAGATAAAGGCTAATAGGGAGAGAGAGAGGAAGGGTACTGTAAAAACTGTACGAATCATTAAGCTGGTGAGGTAAGAAGGAAATGAGTGACTCGATCCCAAGGGTTAGATCACAGGCTGAGGAGCCTGGTGTAATCTAGTCAGCCTCGCAAGGATCGAGGAGCCGTTGAGGAGAGTGAGAACTAAGAATGTAAATACGCGCATTGTGATATATTTCTAAACCATAATAAAATCCTAAGAGCCAGATCTTTGTGGATGTAGCCCAGGAGGGGGTGAACCATAGTAACATTGTGTTGTGGGATTGAATGAATGTGTCTTTGTGTCTGATTAATTGATGAATGTTGAATGACTGAAGTGATTAAGTAGATATGGTATTTTACATCCATACATAGAATAAATGTTATAGCAGGATGTTAAATAGACTAGATAAAGGTTGTGAAGTACAAGTACAGATCTCTCTCAATCCCAGGTTGCAAGCACCTAAGTATTTCAGACACCCATAAGAGTTATCTCTGGTGAGATTGCGCAATGCACTCTATGTACTGTGTTGCCTTCTGGGTAACCAGAGGGGCCGATAGTATTAATGGATTTTCTTGGGAAGCTTCTTGGCTATCAAACAGGGTCAATCCATAATGGTAAATGAATAAAAACAAAGGTGAAAACGAACAAGTTCCATATTCATACAATCGAGGCCAAGTAATGGTATTATATCCATGCATACTTAACACTAAAAAGGGAAATGATTGGTGGTCGGCTAAGACAATCAACTGGAGTATTGGATTTTCCTTTTGAATGCTTAATCACCAACTAAAATTACTACAGGTAACTAATTCACTTGAGTTTTCCTATAGTTTTTAAATTATACTATGAAGGAGTGAACAATACAGGTTTTTGTTTTATATGAATGATCATTTTTTACCTTTAAAGTAATGTCTTGATTGCTTAGTTGCTTGTATAATGTCTTACAATTCCCTTTCGTAAGTCAAGTACTTACAAAAAATATCACTAGATATTTTTTAATATAATTCTATCAAGTGACCTACTTGAGTGATCACTATGCACATAACATAATTTGAAGCGTTAGTCTCAATTTCAAATGGCCAATGTAAATTAAGTAGCATGAGCAATGGAGCTATACAAAGTTTTTTATGAACCTCTTCAAAAGCTTATTATTGTGTTATTTCCCATTTCAATGTTGTATTTCCACCTCCTTCAGTCAATTGATTCATCAACCATGCAATGTGGTTGAATATTAATTCAAATCTACGATAAAAAAAATTGCTAAACCAATGAAACTCCTTAGTTCATGATTGTTTCTCAAATGGGGCCAATTATTGATGCCTTGAATATTTTCTAGGTCAACTTGAATTCCTTTATATTTGATCAAATAGCCCAAATATTGGTACTCTTCATTGTAAAAAACATTTCTTAAACTTCATGCAAATTTTATGCTCTCCAAGAGTGTTAAGGACTTGTTGAAGGTGTTGTAAACGATCATCCCATAATCTACTAAAAATGAGGATGCCATTTAAATAAACAAAGACACATTTACCTACAAAAGATCTAAGAAGGTCATTCATATACCTCATGAAAGATTCAAGTGCATTGATGTGTCCAAAAGGCATGACTATGAATTTAAACAAGCCTACCTTAGTTTTGGAAGATGTTTTTCATACATCTAAGGACTCTATAAAGATTTGATGACATCCTAACTTGAGGTTGAGTTTGTTAAATGATTTATAATCTTTCAAATAATGAAGTAGATTTTCTATTCTAGGAAGATGATATTAATTATTTACTAAGATTTTATCGAGAGCCTTGTTTTTAATGCACATGTGTCATGTTCCATATTTCTTAGGAACTAAGACCACTGGACTTCCACACGGAGAGGAACTAGGTCAAATGTTCCCTTTCTAGATCAATGCTTGAATTTGTCTATGGATTTATTTATTCTCTAAAATAGAACTTTTGTAAATAAATGCATTGGGTGATGAAGAGCCATGCACAAGATATATGGACCATTTTACTTGGAAATATAATGGTACTCAAGTTATATCTTTGAGAATGTCCTTGTATTATTCAAGTAATCCATCGACTTGTTTTTTTTTTCATGAGTTGTGGTGAGTGGAGACTTGACTAGTTACTATGATCTTCTCAAAACACTAAGGTTTTATCATTAACAACATGAATTTCTAAGCATGGTTGATAATATTTTTGACTTGTTTTTATGAAACTATAGAGATTGTCAACTTAGAACAACATTTAGAAATTTCATACTACTAATATTTGATATTGAAAATCACTTTTTGTGGTCTAGACTGATAAATTTCATGTTTATCCCATACGTATGGTTTTCCAAATAACACATCAAATATTGATAGTGGTGCTATGTCACAAATTACTTCATCCTTAAAAGGCTTGATAAAGTAGGCAAGATTGCATTGTCAGGTTATTCTAAGTTCTTGTCCA
>ML779014.1:587011-606765 GCA_009831015.1 Picea engelmannii | reverse complement strand
ATAGGTTGAAGGGAAGGGGATATTAAAAAATTATGTCTTAGAATGAGTCTGACAAGAATAGGTAGGCTAACTATGTAGCTAGTGTTTTAGCAAGAGAATTATAGTCTCATAAAAATCGATTATCAGAAAAATTTCTTTGATACAAATGAACTAGTGTGCCCAGGGGAAACATAGGGGTGAAAACATAGTTGACTAACTAAATCAAGATCCATTATTGTAGAAGCATATAAATCTAGATTGTTTTGGAAAACTAGGAAATAAACATTCATATATAATCAACTAAAAGCAATGAACAACAATACCAATCACATGAAGATGTATGCCAAGAATTGATAACAAATAAACCATAGGGAAAACATCCAGTGTATTGATCAGTCACTTCATAATGTTGGTCTTCTATTTCTATAATAAATACCCTAAACATAGGTGTAATGAATCAATGAATTCAATTGCAATGACAAAGAGAGGCAGGTCGAAGTGAGAAAAGTTAGAGAACTCATTTCTATTCATGATTACATACATTTACACATTCTTGAATAACGTTTGGGCGCCTTACCATCTACATTTTAGTTAAAAGACACATACATAACTAATTAGAATAATAAATAACTTCTTTCTAGATATTGATTAAAGGAAAAAGATAAGAAGACAAGCACTTCCACATCGATGGTGCTTGCATGGTGTCTATTGACTACTAATGATGTCATTTGACATGTGGAAATTCATCCTCACTATTGGACACATAGGATAAGGTATGATCCTTGTCAAAGGATTCATGAGTTTACAAAGTCAAGGAGTGTGTGAATCAACTGAGTTGAGGATATATTGTGAGGAGTTGACTGTAAGTTTTGACCACAGAATCAACTAAGACTAGGCACTAGTCGATGGATTCAAGTACCATATTGGAAAAATAAGACCTTCCCCCTTAGTTGACAATGGTCCCCATTAAATGCTTATACAATTGAGGAAACTTGCACTCCAACTCAATGGTAGTGTACCACTTTATTTATGCTCAGAGTCTTCCCACTTTGTCCACGTGAAACAAGGGAATTTTTTGAATCCTTATATCGCATGCTTGCTACGATGATGTTGACTACAAGTGGATATTGAAAATATGGATGTATGTCTTTTGGATCTTTAGGCTATAAATCGATCTATTCCAACAAGGGTGTAAAATAGTGTCAAAGAAAATTGACATTAAATACTGGATGTAAACCCAAGTATAGTGGTATGTTGAGATTAACATTATTTTTCCCAATTTTCTTGAGTGTGGTATAAGAAACATGTTGCAAAGGCTTCATCTTCCTATATAGGTTACTCAATCTTTTCTTCTTCAGAGTAAGTAGACTTGAGTCCCCAATTTGGAATGAATAAGGAATACAACACTTGTTGTGTCAATCTTTATTTTTTTCACTAACTTGATGCAACATCTCTTGTGTTTGTATTTTAATCTGATAAACCATGTCTTTGAACTTGATTAGCTTGTTTATTTCTTATTGTCCATAGTTTGTGTAAGAATAAGTGGTCGATTGAATGACTAAGTTGATAGTCACTAAGGGATGGAATCCATAACAAACTTTAAATGGACTCTTGCTTATTGAACTATGTTAAGCTTGGTTATAGTGATGATGGATATATGGAAGACTCTCATCCCATGTTATATGATGCTTGTGGTTGTACATATGAAGCAATTGTACCACCATGTTATTCACAACTTCAATGTGTCCATCCGTCTAAGGATGGAATGTTGTCAACATAGATAGTTGTGTGTCAATCTATTGCCAGAGTGTTTTCCAAAAGACGCTAACAAATATGGAGTCTCGATCATTGATGATTGAAGTTGATATACCATAGTTCTTCCAAACATGCTTGAAGAAGATTTGACCATTCTACTAAGAAATTATAGTCTTCTTGCAAGGTGTAACATATCCAGTTTATAAAATCTATCAACCACTACTAGGACTGCATCATGTCGGTGCTTGATGATAGGATATATAGTCAATAAATCTATAGATATGGATTCCCATGGTCAATTTGGAATAGGAAAGGGTGTATAAAATTCTTTTCGGTAATTTCTGTCTTGGTGATGGCATAAAATACAAATGAATTTTTTTTTTTTTTTTTTGTGTGTTTGTGTTAACATCTAGGATGACTAAATACTGATAGAAATAATTCTTCCAGTACCATAAGAGTGTTCGATAATATAAAGAGACTTGTTTTTTTTTTGTAGTGTGCATCCTAGATAAGATTATGTTAGTGCTCACCTAGAGATACATAAAGTTGTCCTAGCTTGTATAGTAATTTATCCTTCAAGTGGTGATCAATATCAATTGGTTGACCTATCTAGAGTTGTTGATACATAGTGGAGAAATCTATTTCATCTTTATATAGTTGAGGCCAAGTAAAGGTGTCATATCCATGCATACTTAACATTATAATCAAGGAAATGATTGGTGGTTAGATAATATAATTAATTTCTATGTTGGCATTGAATTTCCTATGCCTAATTACCACTAATTGTAATTGTTGTAGGTAACTAAGGAATTTGAGTTGTTTTGTAGTGTATAACTTACACTATGAAAGAGAAAACTATAAAGTATTATTGTTTGTATGAATGGCCATTTCATTTCCTAGAATGTAATGTATCCATTGTTTAAGTGCATGTATAGTGGATTATGATTACATTTCATAAGTCAAGTACTTATAGACAATATCAAAAAAATTTATGGAATGGAATGCTACTGGGTGGCCTACTTGAGTGATCGTTGTGTCCATAGAATAATCTGAAATATTGGTCTCAATTTCAAATGGATGATGTAAATCAAGTAACATGAACATTGGAGCTATAAAGAACTTGTCCTTAATCTATTAAAAAGCTTTTTGTTGTGTTGTTGTTGAGTCCTAAAAACAAAGTCATTATCTCACATTTCTATCTTATACATCCATCCAAAAGCCTATATCTATGCCTAATTTATATCCCATTTCACTCCTTTTTTTCCCTAAAATCATAATCAACTACAAAATATGTGCATTAAAGAAGATAAAGGTAAATTGTGCACTTTTATGCTTAATTCCATTCTTCTTTGTGCATTGAATGATTTAATTAACTATTATTGTAATGAGTAGCTACAAAATCTCTCGATTATGTAGCAACTCATAATATAGTTATGTATCCTAAATTAATAAGACGAGTTTCTACAATGAATTTGTTGTTCCATAGGGACACAATCAGCCCTGGATTGAACCTTGACATATGGAAGGAATTAAAATGTTCCATGAAGCTCATCTACCTGTCAGCATATCCCACATATCTTCTAGCACAGAGCAGAAGCGAAGTCAAACTTGATAGTTAACGCATACATGTGGCATAGTTCACAACCCAATTTCATTAGAACAATGCAAGAAGAAGGAACAAAATTGTTTCACAAAAATTCATGCATTGTTTCATGAATTTATCTAATATGTGGAAAATCGAGCTCAATCTATATTCCCATGAAATATTTAGATCCAATTTTACATCTGCGTATATGTAATTTGATACAAATTGTTTGTGAGATCCATATACTTTGGATATGTGTCATATTGTTTCTATTGTATAAATATGTGCAATTAGATCCTCAAAGGGATGATTATTATTATTACTCTTTGTTATTATCAAATTATTGTATACACATTTGATGTTAATATAAAGCTCTGGTTCATGTTCTCTCGTATGAACTGTTAATTATGTGTGTAAGAGTTTATTTTTATACGACTTCTTCAAATATTGTTCCCTGAGCCAAGAGGCCCCCTTGAGGAGGAGCACACTATTTCACCTGTTTTATCATTGTTGGTATTCTATTTTTGCTTATCTAGTTGTGTGATTTCTTAAATTTGTCGTTTCCTTGCTACAAACTTATTCATTGTTGTTTACACAAAGATAACTAATGTGGTAGTTGTTAGCACTCCATAAATCTATTCAGTTGATAAACAGATGACGAAGGTAACTTTTTCAACCAACTTTGAGACCCGAAACTAGCCTTTCGGATCTAGAGAGGGCTCTCTCAGAAATGGCATGGTCTCCATGCAGGATATGACTTTGGAAACAATGGCTAAATTTAAACACCTTTAATATAATGGGTTCTAGTTATATTGGCACAAGAGAGTAATACTTGGGCTATGGAGTCGATTTGATGGAATGAAAGAGATAAATGACTCAATGACCAGACTTGAGAGGATAAAGCTAGGTGAGCAACAGTCTTCAATGTAAAACCTTAATGTGGCGTAAGAAAATACAGGAAGTAACTCACGAGTGCCGCTACGGGTGAATTCAGAGTTAGCTTTAGAGGAAATCATTTTTTCTAAGTGGTGTGAACAAGGGGCATTGTACAGTGAATCCACAGGTTCGAAAATTCATTCTGAAATAGACAGTAAAAGATATAGAATAAAGGTAACAAGAAACACATACGCAAAGAAAGAGGCACAAAACATCCAACTATTACAACTAGAATCTTTTCATCAAGTCACATGACCTTTGCATTAAATTTCAGTCAAAACTTAGATTACATACAATAGCAATTTTTTACCAAATTTGCCAACCAACCTCACTTACATCGGAAAGATAAAATATATAAACGAGGGTGTCGCTTGGGCTACCCTATTTCCTAACTACTAACCCTAAAACTAGGAAAATTGTACAACATGCGCCGGAGACTCTTCGCATGGTACATTCCAATAATAGGAAATAATCACGTCTGTCCACTTATGATTGTTTTCAGATTCTTCATGGGGGTCTGATCGTCGGTCAGGTTTTTATGTGGAGAAAGGATGTGTCGTTGTATCCCTTTGATCAGGTATCCTAGTGAACATGTGTCTCTCAAGAGCTTGTTATCTGTAATAATGGCTTTGCTTTCTGTTATGCACTCATTTGTTGGAGGAGTGCACGCAATAAGAATTTGTTTGATTTTCATGGCCGTTATCAAAATGGTAGTGTAGTTTAGAGAAATGTATCACTCAAAAACTGCCAAGAAGAAACGACACCTGCTAAACTTTATTTTTCTGTGCACTGACGAGAGCCACATTGATTTCCTTTTTGGTCTCTTCACATTCTCTGTGGTTCTCTGTATGCCTTTCTTCTGCTAATATTTGTGCCTCTCGTGACTGTACAATAGTTTCATGCACTTCTCTGACCTGCCTTTTGAACCATGCCATGTTTCCTCCATGACCCTGTGCCACTGACGCTTCCATGGTCTTTGTCGCTAGTTGTTGCCTTAACTCCATGTTTTTCTGATAGAGTTTAGCGATAGCCAACTTTTCTTTCTTCAATTCCTGAGATGGAACTTGCTCATTTTATCCTACAATATCTTCTCTCCTCATTTTATTCCTGTCTTCACGGCTTGATCCCCCAGCAGGCTCTAACCGAATGGCATGTCTGAGTAGTTCTTTAGCTATCGATCCGACACAGGGTTCTTCTGCAACTCAAGCTTCCATAATATCCTTTTTATTTCTCGACCTGCCCCTCCTCCAAGGCATTTTTTGTTGGGGGGAGGGGGTCGTTGTTGACTTCCCTTCTTGTGCGAATCCCTCTTCTTCAGATTTTCCACGATTTGATCTAGTCTTCTCTGCAGGTAAAAGAATAGTTCCTTTCATGTATTTGGGAATGTCTGTCACAAGTCAGAATGAATCCCAACCCCTTTGGGGGTTGAACCTTGCATTTCTTCCGCTTCATGCACCTTTCCCTGCACTTTGAGAGGTCTCCATGGCACAAACAAGGTGTACTCTCCACGTGGTGTATCCAAAAAATGAACAGGGGGAAAGGTTTTGAACAAGCTAGATTGGCAAGGGGAATTGAAAATAGAGTTTCAAGCATGGTTCTATGACTGGAGAGAATGTCGAGCATCTAAGATTTATAACGAATTGACCAGGAGAAGAAAACACGTCGGAGGACAACGAATTTATGGTGACAAGATGTTCCAAGTCGAGTTGCAGGTTGTCCATGGCAAATCCCCCCGTGCAAGATGCAGGTGATAAGGCATGTTGGGAATGCACGATACGAACACCATGATGTTTCATTCCCTCAGCCTTCATGATAAACTGATAATAATTGTTGTACTTGCCGACATGATCTATATTAACCACTTGACTCGACTTGGGCATGTAGGGACTGACTTCTTAACAGGACTCAATTTCCTTGGAAAAGACATACCCGTACCTATCATACACAATTCCCAACTTTGACACCCCTTCCCATTTCCAAGGGCCAACCGAACACTTGTTGACTTCAACCTCACGGTGCTACATACCTAACTTCACATGTTTGGATAGATGGGTCACAATGTGACTCAAAACCAACTCTAAATGGAAAGAAAAATGGCAATGCTAACAGTAGCCATCCATTGAATAATTGAGTCTTATGATCATTAATAAATTTCATTGATAAATGATTGAAAAAATATTATAACATTCCAGTAGATTGGTGGTCTTAAATATTAGAATTATCTTTGGATTGTTTTAACTTTGTTCTTTCATTTTTAGCATTACTATGTTCTTTCTATTACTGAACAAAACTATGTTTCTGCAACTAAAGCAGTGAACAATTTTTCCTTATGCATGATCAAATAGATTAGAACTAGTACCTAATATTTTTCATTGCACTTCATTATTTTATGATCCCCAAGTTGACAATTCAATGCAGCAGAGTTCAACTAATTGGACTCACTGACATTTTTGGAAACATTGTTGGGGACATGCAAAGAGGCATTTAGTTTTTATTTCTTTTAAATGCACGTAGGAATGAATGCATGGGAAGAGAGATTACAAGACGAGATGTTAGAACCTGTGCATTCACTATAAGTAGGGCTATAGAAGATATATCATAAACAATTTAAAATCATGATAAGTAGAATGAATGAATAGGCATAAAGATAATAGAGGTAGATTTACTAGTGGTATAAGTACACCAAACACCACTTCACCCACTCCATCACATGGTATTGTAAGAGCCACGCGATCAACTAACACTTTTGTAGGTAGAACTACAAGAGGACGATGAACAAGAAGAATTGTCACCACATAAACAAAAGGCAAAGGAAAAGTTGAAGGAGGAAGTTCTAAATCAATAAAAGTTCTATCAATCTCACAACAAGCTGTCATACTTCCAGTTGAACCTCAAGAAGAAAAATTACTTAGTGGTCAACATGAAATTGTATTTCCAGAAAACCCCATTGAAGAACCAAAATTCTTTGTTACAACAAAAGACTTAATGCATCTTGGAGAATACAACATGTCGATAATATTTTGTGATCGAGAAGAATAAATATGACCTAAAGGTGGAGAGGAAGAACAATAAGAGACGCTAGAGGAAACATGTAAATCAACTATTCAGGATGAATTCAAATTTCCAATCTTGGATCCAAGATATTTAGTCCAAATGAAGAATATACCACCTTTAGCACTTCCCAACTTTCATGGTATGATAACCAAAGACTCAAAAAATTTCCTTTTCGAATTTTATGTGTTATGTCACAATTGTGATTACTCTTCTAACGCTAAAAAATTAAATTTCTTTCCATCTAGACTTAAGGATGTTGCATTGCATTGGTTTATGGGATTGGGAACAAATGCTATAAAAACATGGGATGAGATGAGAAAAAAATTCCTAGTAAAATATCATGATTATTATATAAATAGAGGAATGAGGGGAAATGTTTAAAATGACACAAAAAGAAGAAGAGAGTCTTGAACATTATTTAGAAAGATTTAATCATACCATTAAAAGAACAAGGCAAAATCATCTAGATTTAGATACTCTAAAAGTCATTTTACTTGGGGGAATTAGAGATGAATGGATTGATGTGTTAAATTTAATGGGTAAAGGAGAAATTTCTCACCTAACCTATCCAGAAATTTGTGACTTATGCAAGCATATCTCTAGGGGAAAGTCGAAATATGGTAAGGGACCTAGGGATTCTATCTCGAGGGTCAACAAATCAGCCATCAGTGAGGTAAGTAGAGAAGACATTGGCAATTTATTGGACAATTTTAAAATAGACATTCTTAGTTTCTTGGTTCTCGATTAGACACATTGAAAATTAAGCAAAATAAAGAGGTAGAGGATTTATTAACTATTTATTGTTCAAAATGTAGAAAAATGCATCCTTTAAAAGAATGTCCTTTACATAAAATTTATTTTTGTGGAATATGTGCATATAATCATGCTATAGAAAACTACCCATATTTATTGTAACTCAAAGCTTCTTACTAGGAAACTCAAGGAGCTACAAACAAGTTTTGTTTTGTTGCACAAAAAAGGCCTTGGCAGCCAAGGAATCCAGGTATATCTCAAGATCCCTCTCAATATTTTCAAGATCCCTCAAGATCCTTCTCAATGGATGTTTATTTGGTTAAAAAGGTCGATGTTTTAAAAAGGTTTTTTAAGATATATATATTAAATCTTTTTTGGATTAAATCTTTTTTTATCCAAGCTTTATAACTATAAGTTCATTTCTTCATATTATAAAGTTTGGTTTATAAGCTGCAGTTTTGGGTGGTTCGTGCTAATAACAAAAGTGAAGAATTCAAAGTTTGTGGTGGATAAATTAAATGGAAACAATAACTTTGAGCTATGGAAGCTTAAGATTCATAATTTTCTTGTGCAACAAGGATTGCAGAATGTAGATTTTATCATTGTAAAATATTTATTGCAAACATATTTTTAGTAAAAGAAAAAAAAAAGATACAATGGAAAATACAAACATTACACAAAGATTTTTCCCCTAGAAACCCAAACCGGGAAAACCAACATATTCTATATTCATTCATAGTGTTACATTGTTTACAAAAAAATATACATATAGGAGCCAATGACATCCAAAACCCTAACCCACTAACATGGATTAGTCAACAACCCTAATTCCTTAACTAGAAATAAAAAACCATCGACAAAAACCATGTGCTGAAAAACCACCCAAAATTGCAACACGTTTCTCAAGGCAAAAAAAATTATTGGGGGCATTGCCCCCTTGCACCCCCCCTGGTGAAAAGAATATAATGCATACCCAACATTCTCCCACTTGTAGTTTTCTTTTCATACATGGGGTTACAGGGTTACATAGTCAACAATTCAAGGCAACAATGCCCATGGATCCTCTACACCAAGAGAACTTCTCAGTGGTCATAGATTTTGTTAATGAATCTACATCATTCTTCAAAGTTTCCACCTTCATCAACAATACTTTATTTTCTTCAACCATCTCTCTCACAAAGTGATAATGAATATAAATATGCTTTGTCTTTGAATGATAAGTCGGGTTCTTTTCCAGAAAAATTGCACTTTGACTGTCACAATCTATCCTTACAACTTGTTGTATCAACCCAGTACATGAACAAAATCTTTGTAACCATATTGTTTCTTTACTTGCATGAGTGGTTGCCATGTATTCAACTTCTGTAGTTGAAAGTGCCACTACAACCTGTCTTTTTCTCATCCAACTTATTTCTTCTCGAAATAGGTTAAACACATACCCACTTGTAGATCTCCTATGATCTAGATCTCCAGCCCAGTTTGCATATACAAAGCCATGTATATCCACCACTTTGTCCAATACCATTCTTCCTTGGTAGCACAATCCATAGCTAGCAATGCCATGCAAATACATGAAAACCCTTTTTACTATTGTCCAATGCTCCTTCCGTGTTTTTGACATATACCTGCTCAAAACTCCCACTGTGTGCAATGTATGGTCTAATATAGACCATTGAATACATCAAAATGTCAATTGCACTCGAATATGGGACACGAGACATGTCCTCCTCCTCTTCCTGTGTCTCGGGACATTGATCCACAGATAACTTTACACCAACAAGAATAGGAACCTTGATCGGTTTACATTATTGCATATTAAACCTCTGTAATATTGTCTCGACATATTTTCTCTAATTTAACCAGAGTTTCTTTTTTTTCCAATCTCTTTTAATTTCCACACCCAAAATGTCCTTCATGTCAAATTTAGAGGACAACTGAGTTTTCACATCCTGGATAATCTTCTTGTTGTTTCCTATCAACAACATGTTATCCACATACAAGACAAGATAAATCAAATGATCACCAATTAATTTAAAATACACACAATGATCCTCTTTGCTTCTTGTGAAGCCAAGTCCGAGCATATAAGTATCAAATTTTTTATACCACGTCCTTGGTGATTGTTTTAAACCATACAAGGACTTTCTTAGCTTGCATACCATCTCCTTCTTTCCCTTCACGGCATAACCTTCTGGTTGCTTCATATAGATTTCTTCTTCCATATCCCCATGTAGGAATGTTATCTTCACATCCATTTGTTCTACTTCAAAGTCAAATGCAGTAGCAATAGATAACATAAATCTTATAGAGGTTAAATTGGCAATAGGAAAAAAAATCTCACCAAAATCAATTCCCTCAACCTGGGAATAACCCTTTGCTACTAACCGAGCTTTGTATTTCTCCACTTTTCCTTCTACATTCAACTTCTTTTTAAATACCCATTTGCTTCCAATGGTCTTTCTTCCAGTCGACAACTCTACTAGATCCCAAGCCTCATTCTTATCCAAAGATTTCATTTCTTCATCCATGGCACTTTTCTAGATATTTCCATCCTCTGAATCCACTGCCTCCCTGACAGTTCTAGGATCATCATCAGTAATAGACAAAGAAAAATCTGAATGGAAATCAGATGGAGTACACCTTTTCGATAGCCTTCTTTCTCGAACCGGTCTCCTCAATACTGGAGTATGATGATATTCTTATTCTTATTCATGTTCTTTTGTAGAGTCTAACTCATCATCCTTTAAATCAAACTCTAGTTTCTCTAGTTCTTCCTTGCTTGGTAGAAATTCTTGTTTAACAACATCCTTCATTTCTCTAAATACCACATCTCGGCTATATACTACCTTCTTAGTTTCTGGGTTCCAAAGCTTATAACCTTTGATACCATATTTATATCCAATAAATATACACTTTTCATCCTTCTTATCTAGCTTACTCATGTTTTCCTTTGGAGCATGAACATATGCATCATAGCCAAATAACTTGAGATGTGTGAGAGGAGTTTCATGTTTTCCTAACCCGGAACCAATGAGCATGCACCTTGATTTTTCCATTAGTGTCTTGTTCATGCTTTATGAATCTCCATTCTGCTAAGGTGTATATGGAGTATTCTTCTGCCTTGCTATACTGCACTTCTTACAAAATTCTTCAAATTCATTCCCGCAGATCTCTTCGTCATTATCTTTCCTCAACACCTTAATTATTTTCTCTGTTTGATTCTCAACAAGAGACTTCAACTCTTTAAACTCGTCAAAGACTTTAGATTTATTCCTAAGAAAATATATCCAAGTATTCATCGATAATTCATCTATAAATGAGACATATTACACAAATTTTCCCAATGACAGGACTGATATGGGTCCAAAAACATTATTGTGAACTAGCTGTAAAATTCCTTCTGCCCTCGTTGCACCAGAAGGGAATCTTACCCGATTTTGCTTCCCATATACACAATGTTCACAGAAATCAAAATCCAGAGAGCAGTTAGACATACCTTCAACCATACCTTTATCATGTAGTAGTCGAAGACCCTTCTCTCTGATATGCCCCAGTATTTGATGCCACGACATAACCTTTTATATAGAGACTGTATGAGTTATTTCTTCTTCAACTCCAATATCAGGAACAATAGAACTATTACACCCATCACTAATAGTGCTTCCTTGCATCTTATATAGAGTTCCAAACCAAACTCCTTTCAACAACACCATTGCTCCTCGAATCATCCTACAAGTTTCCTTTTCAAATATTGTTTTTACTCCTGCATCATCCATTTTTCTTACAAAAATCAAATTTCTGGCCAAACCTGGGATGTGCAGAACACTAGGTAGTGTTCTAATCCTTCCATCTATGAGCCTCAACTTGACTTTTCCTCACCCTGTGATTTTGGTTATCGAGTCATCACCTGGGAAAACATTACCTCCATCATACATTTCATATTCACATAACCACTCCCTGTGGGGAGTCATATGAAAGGATGGACCTGAGTCAACCAACAATTCCTCATGATATACATGTGTGCTTGAAGAAGACAAGTACACATCCCCTCTTTCCTTGGAGGTCTTTTTTTCTGTAGAATTAGATTCTTCAGATCCCTTCTTTTTCTCAACTTTGGATCTACATTTCTTCTTGTAGTGCCCTTCTTTTCCACATATCCAATATACCTTTACAAACTTTCTGGGAGATTTTGATATACCCTTAGAATTATATCTCCCACTTGAGAACTTATATATATTTCTTTCCTGGAAATGTCATCTTGCAAATAATGTGTCTATGCTCTGTCCTTCCATATTCTTTTGTCTCATATCCTCCGACAAAAAGAATGAGACCACTTCATCAAACTTCAAGGTAGTTGTATTACTACCTATGGCCACAAATAGATTGTCCCACGAGTCTAGTAAAGAACACAATAAACTGATACATTTATCTTCATCTGAAATTTTAATATCAACAGATACTAACTGTCTTACCACAATATTGAATGCATTCAAATGCTTTGCTACCGAGTCTCCATATATCATCCTCAGGTTATACATTTATTTTCTCAAGAATATTTTATTTACTAGGAACTTAGACCAATACAACTTCCCCAACTTATCTCATAAATCCTTGGTTGTAGATTCCTCTGACACATTCAGTAATACTGAATCTGAGAGACAAAGTCAAATTGTGCTCTTTGCCTTCCGATCCAACTTTTCCAATCATTTGTTGAAGTTCATGTAGGTGCAGTACTTGGATATACCATAATCCATTGATCTCTTTCCACCAATAGATTTTCCATCTTGAGCTTCCAAAACTCAAAAATTTTCCCATTAAACTTCTCAATCTCCATTTTTGAATTGCTTTCCATTTCTTTTCACCTGAAAAATCAATACCACAGATCTCCCACTGTAACAAGGCTTATCATAGTCTTGAGCCAAACCCTTGACCACAAAGGCATCCCCCTAAAGCCAACAAAGATCTGATACCAAATGTATATTTTAACCTTGTACAATATTTATTGCAAACAAATTTTCAGTAAAGAACATAAAATATACAATGGAAAATACAAACATTACAGAGAGATTTTTCCCCTGGAAACAACCCAAACCGGGAAAACCAACATATTCTATATCCATTCATAGTGGTACATTTTTTACAATACAATATACATATATGAGCCAGCGGCATCCAAACCCCTAACCCACTGACCTGTATTAGTCAACAACCCTAATTCCTTAATTGGAAATAGAAAACCATGGGAAAAAACCATGTGTCGAAAAACTACCCAAAAATGTGACACGTTTCTTGAGGAAAACAAATTTGGGGGAGCTTCCCCTACACCCCCCAAGGGGAGGCCTATCACACCCCCTCAAACCCCCTACTACTTGTGCAAATAATATAACACATACCAAACACAAAAGACGTTGGCGAGCATGACAAAGAAATCGAGAAGAATGACATATGAGGGTTGGGAAGATCTAGATGGAAAAGACCTTAGTACCATTCGTTTGCGTTTGGCATATGAATTTTTGTTTAACATCACTAGAGAGGAGGTAAAAACAAGAGAGGTGATGGTTGAGTCACCGTAAAATAAAAATAAATATTTACCTTGGAGTTGTAAAAACTATTGATTGCATGTAAATGGGCATATGTTTGTAAGACATGGATATGCATGCGTACACCTGGTTTATTGGGTCAAATATGAAAAGTATAGACATAGATTTAGGTAGATTGAATATGTGGGGGGAATGTATGTTGGGTTAACCTTGAATCAATCAAAGAGTTAACGAGTTAAACCTTCTTTTTAGGTCAAAGAACGTGGTTTTTCGGGTTCATGTTTCTTGGGTATCCTGTGGTATTGTGTCCATGGATTGTATGTAATGAAGCCTATAAAAGGCTTGGTAAAATCCATTGTAAATGGGCCTGGAGGTAAGAAGTGAAGGATTACTTGGCTGGGTTGGGTCAAGGGAATGTTCATGTTAAGGTGGAGCAATGAGACTCCATTGTAAAGTACCTGGAAGTGAGCCAGAAAAAGTTCACTTGGGTCAGCTTGGTATGTGGTCAAGGTTTTTCGAATGCAGTATTCAAGGTGGAACAATGTGTCGAGGTTAGAAAGGTGGTTCTATAGAAACAATGATGTTTTTAGAGATTTGTAGTGAAATAAACATTGGAAAGTCAATCAAGCGTTTCAGAATATATGATGAAGGTAGGTTCATATCCATGGAACTTGGAAATTATTGCAAGGAAGATGGGATCGAAGGGGCATGTTCAGTAATGCCAAGTTGCAAAAATAGTTTTGGGAAAAATAAATTGTGCTATCTGGTAACTCGGTCACCATCGAATGTAAAATATTGGAAGATTCCAGAAGAGGTATGAATAGGTCATCTAGTGATTACTCAAATGTGAAATCATTTGGTTGTGATGCTTATGTTTTTTATCAACATTCTAAGTAGGACCTAGATCAAACAGGTAAATCTTTAATATGGTGATCATGTTAAGGGATACATATTGTGGGATCATACTTCCAACAGAATCATCATAGACAAAGATGCAGTGTTTGATGAATCTCCTTTTATAAAATCAAACATAGTAAAAGATGAAAGGTTCAAAGCATGATTGGTAGCATAAGGGTATTTAGAAGGTATTGATTTCAATGAAAGTTTCTCACCAGTTGTTAACAAATTGTTTATATTCATGTTGTGTTAACACTAGTTGTGTTACTTGATCTTGAGTTTGTACAACTAGATGTTGAAACTATTTTACATGGATTTTTTGGATAAGGAGATGTATATGGAACAACCATAAAGATTATTTCAGAATCACAAGAAAAGATTTGTTTGCAAATGCAGGAATCATTGTATGGACTAAGGTAACCAGACAATGGTACAAGATGTTTGATTCCTTCATGGTCAGCCAAATTTTACAAGAAGTGATTATAACCACTGTGTTTATGGTAAATTTATTATCTTGTTGTTAAATGTTATGCTTGTTGCAAGCACACGCATGTTTGATATCAACAGGTTGGCTCAATTGGTTAGGACATTTGATATGAAGGATCTAGGAGCAGCGAAACAAATATTGGGCTTGGAAATACATAGAGACATGAAAGATGGTAAGCTTTGGTTATCACAACATAGGTATGTGGTGAAGATACTTAGGAAATACGGTATGAATAATGTGAAATTGTTAAAATATCTTTGACTTTCCATTGTAAATTTTCTTCAAGTTTATGTCCTAATGTAACATCCCGCTCTTGCGTGCACTGAGCGAACTTATTCTTTGAGGACAAATGCTTGCAAGTGATCCAGATTATTATACTATTGGGCGTTTGATTATGATTATGAGTCATTATGGATATGATGACATGTTATTTTACTGTATTGACATAGACAAGAGCTATTGAGGCAGTTCTCCTGAGTGTGTAGGATTTGGACCTTGAGGATGTTGAGGCATCGATGAAACCCTTAGAATCCGGATCGAGTCAGGGAGTGGACTATTGGGTTTTATTGTTGTATATATGACATATGTGCATCTGATTAGATGTTATGATTATGGATCTCATTTCTGACATGATTTGTTGATGATGTAGGCTAACGATAGCTTGTCGACCAGACTCACATGTGGAGTAGAGGGGTCATACACGACTACCAAATATGTTGAGGGAGAGGTGTGGACAACAACCATGCCACAACCTACTAGCACTCCCATCGTGGCTCAAAATGTAGGTTAACAATTACCTAGTTTGACAAGACCCACGATGTCATGAGGGAAGACTATGATAGTCGCTCACGATGATTCTAAGTGGCATGTAATAAGGCAGGGGATTTATTACTTAGAGGCTCTTAGTCTCCCACAAGATCACCTGGAGGAGTATTGACTCCAGGGGTTTTTGATGTCTACCAAGTCACTCAAGAGGTGAGTGGCACCCTAGGATCACGTAGTGCATCCTAAAGGGCACTTCGTGCAAGAAAAATGGAAAGAGGTGAGTGGCACCCTTGGAGCATGTAGTGCATCCTGAAGGGCACGTCGCGCAAGGGGAAAAAAATGAGGTGAGTGGCACCCTTGGAGAACCTAGTACGTCATGAAGGGAACGTCACATTTTTAATTAATAAATGAATAAACCTAGATGGTCTTAGAACAAATAACATGATAAGAAAGATTTAAAAACAATTCCCCAAATAAAATGTCGCCCAACCTCAAAAATTAAAATCTAGGTCTAAGTGACACTTATGATAAAAAATATATATATTTAAATAAAAATAAATAAACAATAATAATAATCATCATTAATCATGTGACGAGAAGGGGGTAAGCGATTCAATTAATTTATAAAAAATTCTTTTGGGGGATAAAATTTAAAAAATGAGAAAAAGGGGAAATAATTGTTTTTGTTACATATGCTAGTTAAAAATTTATTAATTAAAAAGAAAAAGGGGAAAAGGTAATTTTCTACACTTGCCAATTTGAGTTTTAAATGAAAAGGGAAAGAGAGAAATTTAAAAGAATTAAGAAACTAGGAAAAAGAGGGAAACATAAAGAGAAAGAGAAACATAAGGAAAAAGTAGAAAGACTAACTTAGTAAGGTATCTTGCATTTAAGAACATTATAAATTGAACTCAACTAGTGAATTAGTAAGGGGGTAAGTCATTAAAATGTGTAAGGGAATATGGGGACATCTAGGAGTGATTCTAGGAATGCTTTTAGGTGGCTAAGGGAAATAGGAGTAATTAATTAATTAATGAAATTAATTTATGGTGCAATGAAGGGGATGGGTGACACATGTACGGGGAGGATTTTTCTAAATTAAATTATTGAACAATAAATTAAATGAAATTTTGGGAAAGTAAATGACTTAGAAACTCTATATAAAGGAGGGAGGAAGAGGATGATGGATCTATTCGGTTATGTGTAACGTTACGCTGCAGAAATTTAGACTTGACTGACTTAGCTTGTGGGAGTTGGGATACCCAACTCGGTGAAGAGTGGTAGCTCGGCCTTGTGAGGCAAGCTAGGAGATAGTTGTTCTCTGTTTTAATGTGTGAGGCCCCTTTGTAGCTTGGGGGGCTAAGGGGGAAGAAGGTACCCCTAGTGTTGGCTAGGAGGTACTGGTGAAGTCTCATCGGTTGGTAAGCGGGAGCTACACGGAGTGCATAGTACAATGAATCAGAGCGAATGACTTGGGATATGGTACGCTTACTTGATTCTGCATGGTATATTTTTATTATACCTCATGCTTTCAATTCTGTATTTTCAATTGGGTAAAGAAAATGGCAACTTAGCATTTTAATTGATAACTTAATTTCCCCATAGCCTTAAGCTCGTTGTTGATTGATTCCCTTGGCTTTCGATCCATGCATGTTGTGAATTTTCTTTGGTTTTAATTGATTGTTATGAAAATTTTATGCCTGGTCCTCGTCCTCATCCCTAATTTTCCAGTCCACACCTGAGCAGCTGGCCAGGAGCCGAATCGACGATTGTCACTTTAGTGCATAGCGACCTATAGATTCTAATGCCTTACTTTTATGTGCATCGATGATGAGTGAAGGATGTGTTTTCCCAACTATTTACCCTTTCTTATCTTTGTGTTTATATCCTCCTTGAATTGGTCTCTATATGTTATATCACCTCTGTGTCCTAATCATTCTTGACATATGAAATATGTGTTTAGTATTCTCTACATTTCGACACCCTCAACCACGAAATTTTTAACTCTGTGTTATTTTATATTTGTGGTATACCTAGGGAGGTAATATGGGGTACCTAGGGAGGTACCCAATGGTAATGTAGTTATGTGTTATTAGTGGAAGTCAATTAATATATGAGAATGTGGTCATTCAATGTAAGGTGGACTAGGTCCACTATATTAATAAAAGCCCACTATGGTAGTTGGATGTAATAAATGTGAGAAGGCTCTCTAGAAGGTTCCTAGGAGATAGGGGGAGCTATATAAAGAAGTGTAGGAAATGTAATGAAACATAGTGAAGAATATTGTGAATGTACAAGCAAGGATTGCTTGAGGAGTTTTATCTTTCCATAAGGATTAATATATGGTGTTACCCTACCTCAAGGGTTTTGGATATTTCTTGTGTTCATTGTGATGGTGAATGGTTTATGGTTTATTCTCGGTTATTTATGAAGTATATTTGTAGATCTGGTTTAGGTACCTAACAATTGGTATCAGAGCACTTTCCTTGGCCGAAGAAGGGAAGATTTGTTTTCTCTTTTTGCAGATTTTTTTTTTCTAGGGAAGAAAAAGAGGGCGGCGCACTTTAGGTTCAGATCTAAAGTTTTACGAGCTGAATTTTGAAAAAAAAATTGGGTATTTGAATTCCTATCGTAAAAATACCCAATTTCAAAAAAAAAATCAGCCGAAACGGAGTTCGAGAAGTAAAGTTATGGGCATTTCCAATTCAACAGTTTTTCAGGGTTTTTCCGAAAAAAAGCCGCGATTTTTTGTCGTAACTTATTGATCTATTTTTTGGGGTTTTTTCATAGCAAGATGTATTTTATAGGGAAATTTGATGTCCCTAGTATTGAATCATTCATTAAATAAATAAAATTAGCATGGGGAGATACTTGGCCCCATTGGGTAGCTTTCAAATTGCAAGGTGATGCTGCAATTTGATGGAAATCACTTAATTGTAAGGAGATGATGAAGCTCTCCAATGGAGAAATTGAAAAAATATTGTTAGACAAGTGGTCTCATGGAGAAAATAAGGATAAATAGAGAACCAAGAGTTTATTCTCATGTGAAAAATCTATATTACAAGTTCATGGTTGTATTCATAAAGAAAATATCATTGTTTCTATAGCCCTAGTTGCATGCATAATTTTATCAATGTTCAGTTGGTTAATAGATTGCAAGTTCCAATAAAGAATATTCAAAGCATAGATGTTGAGGGTGAAAATGTTCAAATTTTTAAATATTTGAAGATTACCATGGATAAATATGTGTTGCATTCAGATTTTTATGCTATGTATATGGATAAAGTGGATATTGTTTTGGGATATACTTGGATAGAATCAGTGGGTACCATTAATATTAATGTGGAAAAGAAATTTTTTAAGTTGTGGTACAAGAAAAAGAAAATCACATTGCAGGATGTGTCTCTTATTAAGAAAGATGGACCCATGGAAGATAGCAAAGAAGTTATTGCCCAGTCTGAAGTTGAATCAGAGGCAGAGTCTACGGAAGGAGATGAAGCAAAACTACAAGAAGGACATAATCAGGAAGCTAAGGAGGTCATTGACTCAAAGGCACAAAGTGTTGCAGATTTAAAGAAAAAAGAACAAATTCCTACAGTTGTTGTATATCGCCATCCACATCATATAGAGATGCAAAAGTCATCAAGGCAAGGGCATGTGCATCAACACATTTATGCACCAGCAGGGCACCAGACAGGAAACCAATCAAGAGGTGCATGGAAGACTACCAAAATTATGGGAAGAGCTCAAGCTACAGAAACAATCCCATGGCAACCGTGACATGATGCAGAGAAAGATAAGGGTGCAAAGGTAGCAGATAGACATCACATTCGACTTCCACTGGGATGGATGGATGGTCATACTTGGTACCAGTTGGCTACATTGCTTAGCCGGTCATATTGTATGGTTTCTTATAATGTTTCGAGGACGAAACATGTGAAGGGGGATGGAATGTGGTATACCTAGGGAGGTAATATGGGGTACCTAGGGAGGTACCCAATGG